>JADLZK010008628.1:0-89748 GCA_015847255.1 Hyparrhenia diplandra | reverse complement strand
TTGATCCAACGTAATCAAACCGTGTCTGCAGTTACGTACGTCCAACACGTACTAGATAGTAGTACGGCCAACATAAGAGGTTACGTACTGCGATATATATAGTTCACGGCGTTTTTGGTTAGTTTGACGTTGTCAGCTCACCAGACAAATAAATCTATGGGTGATATCATATTCTCAACTCTGTAAACAACGACGTTTCGACAACTACTAAGTACTTGCCTCTAGGCTCCTTTTTTTTTTTTTTTTTTTTTTAATACTTGCCTTTCATACCATGCCAAGGCCACGCATGATTGACGATGGAAGTATTGAACTCCATTTTCTCAACAACAAATAAATAAATAAAGTGCTACCTCTTTTCTGGCCTTTATATATATATATATATATACAGATATATGCATGCCAATAGTAATGCTTTTCACTGAAGTAAGCGCTTTACGTTGACGGCCCGTTTTCCACTGGGCCCCAAATCGGACTGCTTTTTCTACCATCTTTGAGCAGGCATCCTCATTGTCGTCCTCGATAGTGCTCCTTCCACTATGGGTGAATTGGTGATAGTAATCATGGGTTGTCTGCCGATTATGTTAATGTCCAGAACATATTCGGAAGATGAAAGTCATTATCTAAAAGAAAATATTCGGATGATGAAAGCAGCAGGCGAGTATAAATATCCATTCTAAATTATAAGACATCTTGAGTTTTGAGTTCGACCCCGATGGTCCTTCAAAAACTTTGCACGAATATTAAACATATGGTAATTAACACCACCACCACCAGTCCACACTCCACAGACTCACTCTATTATAACTGATTATGGCAACTAAACAACACTCACAGTATGTGCCCATCTCCTTAAGTATCAAGCAAGTCCACACTATTTGAATGTAATACATAACAAGGTGTTTTTCTCCAGGTTATTATTTACTACATCTACCTGGGAATCGGAACTGCAGTTTCTTCCTTCCTCCGTAAGTGCCTAAATAAATATATATACTATATATTTGGACTTGTACTACATGCAAATGACTTCCAATAGCTAAAGAATAGGAATTGAAACAGCTGGCGTTCTTGATGGATCATATATACATGCTAGTCAAAAGCTAAACAAAAGAAAACAGAAAGTTTCGTAATGGCAGCCCATTCACAAACATCCCACGAGTACAAAATGGTCACTGCCAAGTGCCACTGATGGAATGCTTGGCCATTCCCACTGTCACAACTCGAAGTAAAGGTTCCGATATTTTTCAGTTATTCATATTAGCATAAAAACATACACACCACAAGCATGAAAACATGGGACGGGGTTTGCTACAATCAGAAACGAAATGTAGCTAATTCAACTAACAACCTCCAGGTAGAGAACAAACTTTGTAGCAGCTAAAAATGAACACTCTGTTTAGTTGGATTAGCAGAATCCCAAACGATAGGCTGAAACATTTACCTGCTCCAGAGGTGTCATGCTGGACGGTGGCTGGAGAAAGGCAGTCAACACGGCTGCGATCGTTATACCTTGAAGCTGTTCTGAGGCAAGACATTGCATTCTTTGATGTGGAGATGACAACTGCGGAAGCAGCTTCAAGAATGTCTGCGGACACTGTACTCATCCAAGACGCCCTCGGTGAGAAGGTAACAATTCATTATTGTTTTGACAAAAGAGCAAAACGTATGTCTAATTTCCAGCAAAGGGTCTTTCATGTCTAGAACACAAAGAAAAGGCCTTATGTATCAGAACACTAAAAACCTGACTTCTCATTTTCAGGTAGGGAAGTACATACAGCTTTTGACAACCTTCATCGGTGGCTTTATCATTGGATTCATTAGAGGCTGGATGCTGGCCCTTGTTGTGCTCGCGCATACCTCCAAGCATTTTATCCTTTGCGACAGTCTCCCGATTGGCAGCTCAAATATCTCAAAAGAGGCAAGAATCATATGATGATGCAGGGAATATTGTCGAGCAAACCATTGGAGCAATAAGAACAGTAGGTGATTCTAATATTTTTAAATATAGTTTAATGCTAACAATAGGTGTTTGCAACTATTCAATATCAATAACATCTCAAAACAGGTTGTATCTTTCAATGGTGAGAAGAAAGCAATTGCAATGTACAATAATAACATAAAAGGCATACAAAGCTACTCTCATGGAAGGGATCGCAGTGGTCTTGGAATAGGTTGCATATTTTTTGTTGTCTTCTGCAATTACTCTAGCATTCTGGTATGGCGCCAAGTTAATCATCAGCAAAGGATATACTGGAGGGCAGGTCCTCAATATTGTAATGGCAATTTTAACTGGCTCAGTGTGAGTTATCTAACTCTGAACTACATATATAATAAATGATAGTAAGAAAATACTGTTAGACTCTTTTTGATTGAAATTGAATTGATATTTGAAAAAAAAATTAACATAACCATTTTTATATTTTGACATTAAGGTTTGATTATTTGGGAACAGGGCTATAGGTAACGCATCACCATCTATTTCTGCAATTGCAGAAGGGCAGTCTGCAGCACAAAGATTGTTTGAAATTATCAACAGAAAACCAAGTATTGACATTACCGACACTTCTGGAATAGTATTAGAAGATATCGAGGGAGATGTTGAGCTCAAGGATGTGTTCTTTAGGTACCCTGCAAGGCCTGAGCAGTTGATACTTGATGGCCTGAGCCTGCAAGTACCTAAAGGTACCACAATGGCTATAGTCGGGGGGAGAGTGGAAGTGGCAAATCAACAGTGATTAGTCTGGTGGAGAGATTTTATGACCCACAGGCTGGTGAAGTGTTGGTAGATGGAATGAACATCAAAAAGTCTGCAGCTCCAATGGTTAAGAGGAAAGATAAGTCTTGTCAGCCAAGAACCATTGCTTTTTATGACCTCCATCAAGGATAACATAACCTATGGTAAAGCGGATGCTACAATCGAAGAGATCAAGCGAGCAGCTGAGCTTGCAAATGCAGCAACCTTCATTGAAAAGCTGCCTGATGTACTTTGACAAACACTACTTATTTATGTATCTTACTCAAGTTTCTGGCAATTAATATCTTGTCTTCCACATCATACAGGCATACGAGACAATGGTTGGTCAACGTGGTTCTCAGCTTTCTGGGGCAAAAGCAAAGGATTGCCATCGCAAGAGCAATCCTCAAAAATCCAAAAATCCTTCTTTTGACGAAGCTACAAGCGCTTTTAGATGTAGAGTCTGAAAGGGTAGTTCAAGAAGCACTAAATAGGATCATGGTAGGGAGAACTACACTCATTGTTGCCCACCGCCTGAGCACCATCAGCAGTGCAGACTGCATAGCAGTAGTTCATCAAGGGAAAGTAGTTGAACGAGGTAAGTGACTCTTCGACACCAATTACTTTGGCTTTTTAATCTTTAGAAGCAATCAATCAATCAACAACAACAACATAGCCTTTAGTCCCAAGCTTTAGAAGCAATCAATCAGTGTGAAAAATAGAGGTAGTTCAATTCAGTTTTTCGGAACCAGTTAACCAATTGACATGTCATACAGGTGTCCATGACAAGCTGATTAAGGATCCCGATGGAGCTTATTCTAAGCTTATTAGGTTACAACAGGCAAATGCTAAAGAAAGGCATGAGGTTCCAAATACTGATGTGTCAGGTTCAATATATAAAAGTAGAAGTTTATCTTTGGAAAATCAATAGACAGAGATTCTCCCAGGAACAAAGGGCATCGTTCCTCCACAAAAATCCACTGGGCTGTCTGAAGAACTGAACAACCAGGAATCTGGTGATAGTAAGGCTCCTAAGAAAGCACCAATTGGACGACTATTCAAACTTAATAAGCCAGAAGCACCAGTTCTCCTATTAGCTGTTATAGCTGCCTTTGTGCATGGTCTTATGTTCCCATCGTTCAGTATAATGATGTCTGGTGGTATAAGATCTTTCTACTTCCACCACACCAACCCGAAAAGATTCTCGGTTTTGGGCATTGATGTGCCTTCTGTTCGCAGTCATTGCCCTGATTTCAATCCAACTGGAACACTTTCTATTTGGGATCGCTGGTGGAAAACTTATACAACGTGTCCGCTTCTTTGTCTTTCCAGAGCATAGTGCATCAAGAAGTTGCTTGGTTTGATGACCCTTCAAATTCTAGGTTTGGCTACTTAAACATTTTCCAAATTTCTTAATTTTTTCTACAACTGTTTGGACATCAATTTACTGTTTCATCATTTTATAGTGGGGCACTTGGCGCGAGACTCTCTATTGATGCTTTGAACATCCGACGCCCCGCCGGAGATAACTTGCCATACTAGTGCAGTGTATAGTAACACTAGTAGCTGGTTTTTCCATAGCATTTGCTTCTGACTGGAAGCTCACGCTGATCGCCATATGTGTGATTCCTGTAATGGGCTCACAAAATTATATTCAAAGTGAAATTCTTGAAAGGGTTCAGTGAAGATGCTAAGGTGAAAATATTGAATTTCCTGCAGTGAACCTAATCGTTTTTATCTTTTAAAAACAAAGCATACCTACTTTTCAAAATAAATGAATATGTGCAATCATTTTAGACATCATACAATATTTCAAATAATATTAATAACTATAGATATATGTTGAAGTTTACAGTTAACAAAATTAAGTAAGATTTAATGACTTATCAAAAGTTTCACCTAACAAATAATTGGAACAGGTGATGTATGAAGATGCAAGTCAAGTCGTAACTGAGGCAATTAGTAGTATTCGAACTGTAGCATCTTTCTGTGCAGAGAAGAGGGTAATTACATCATACATCCAAAAATGTCAAGCTTCAACGAAACAGGGCATTAGAAGTGGAATGGTTGGAGGCCTTGGTTTCAGTTTCTCAAACTTATTGATGTATCTCACATATGCTCTTTTGTTTCTATGTTGGCGCCTGTTCGCATACATGAAGGAAAAAATCAACTTTTAAAGATGTTTTTAGGGTAAGAGATAGGCATTTGGGATAATTTAAATAACGTCATTTTGTTTAGTGACTGACAAACTTAATCTGGTAACTGGCAGGTCTATTTTGCTTTGATTTTCACAGCTTTTGGAATTTCCCAAACAAGTGCAATGGCAACAGATTCAGCAAAAGCCCAGGAATCCACAAACTTCCATACTAGCTCTTATAGACAGGAGGTCAAAAATCAACTCGACTAGTGATGAAGGCGTAATTCTAGAAAAAGTTGATGGAAACATAGGTTTCAGCCATGTAAGCTTCAAATACCCGTCCCCGCCCAGACATCCAAGTGCTCAACGACTTTACTTTGGCCATTCCAGCCAGAAAGGTATTGTTTCCTTTGATGCTTGGCATAGTTAATTCATAAGTAGTTTGTCTGGAGGTGGTAGTTAGTTATTCAAGTTATTCAATGATAAATGAAAGAAATAGGGGATGGGAACAGGGTCACTGATCTTGCTAGGTTAGTACCAAGTTAGACCATGCGACACTTCACAAAAAAGCGGCCATGGCAATCCTTGAGCAGCTTAATTTCAACAACAGTATAAATGTATAATAGGACAATATCATATATTAGCTACAAATACAATAACTGTTTGCTACTTTGCTCATGTAATGAATGTTCAATTCATCTTAATCCTTAACATAAGTTTCACAAAAGTTGTGTACAGGTGGTACAAAATTCATTTAGCACTCTGCAAAACTTCTAAGTTCAAACTCCATTTTCTCAAGGAGTACAAAAGGCAGACAATATGAGATGAAAGTAGCAACAAAGATTTACTATGAATTAAGGGGGGTTTTTTCCATGCTCTTCTATCTCTTTAGAATGCTCAATTGCCCGCAATACCTGTTTCTTACTCTTTGAATCTATTTTATTGATTTACATGTCATTCAATGGGACAAGAACAACTAGGTTGATGGATACTTAATTCAAAGGCAGAGCTCCTGCCATTTGTGTTCAAAAAAAGTGCTGGATACTTCTGGTCAATAAAATAAGCCTGAAAAGAATGGAAATTAGTTCTTGTTTTCACATTTTCCTCTATGATTTGTACTGACAAACTTAAAACTAATTTTCATATGCAGACTGTTGCACTTGTTGGAGAGAGGGAAGTGGTAAGTCAACAATAATTGCTTTGCTCGAAGCGATTCTATGATCCAGATTCTGGCACAATATCACTAGATGGAACAGAACTTAAAAAACTAAAGCTGAGTTGGTTAAGAGACCAAATGGGGTTAGTGAGCCAAGAACCTGTACTTTTCAACGACACAATTCACGCCAACATAGCATATGGAAAACAAGGAGAAGTAAGAGAGGACGAGATTGTTGCTGCTGCCAAGGCAGCCAATGCTCATGAGTTCATATCTAGTTTGCCTCAGGGATATAGCACTACTGTCGGCGAGAGAGGAACACAGCTCTCTGGAGGGCAAAAACAACGGGTGGTTATTGCAAGGCCATCTTGAAGGACCCCAGAATACTCCTACTCGATGAGGCAACAAGTGCCCTGGGCGCTGAAGCTGAGCGTATTGTTCAAGATGCGTTAGACCAAGTGATGGTCAGCAGGACCACCATTGTTGTGGCACACCGACTGTCCACAATCAAAGGGGCAGATATGATTGTAGTCATCAAAGATGGTAAAGTTGCTGAGAAGGGAAAGCATGAATACCTTGTGGGCAAGGGTGGAGTTTATGCATCGCTGGTAGAACTGCACTCGAAGTCAGCATAAAGATATCTGACTTCGATGGATTATTTGGTATAACAAGGGGAGCATTTGCAGTAGTAGGTAGTCATGCAATGGAAACAAATCCATGTAAAACTTATCAATTTGTACTTTTGGTTTGTTATTATAGGTCAGTCTTAAACTCCATACAAAGATAGCATTGGCATCACGTATTTCATATGCTGCAGTGCACTGGATTATCAATAAATCAATGGTAGTAAAAGGAAAACAAATCGACCTAATCACTGAACTATTAATATTTAGTCCACGAGCAGAAGCATTTTCTGCTATTCCGGAGCCCCAAATTCACGCGAGGAGCCTGAGCATAAGACTACACGCCAAATACGCTACAGCTTTGCTTGCGTTTGGAATAATAAGTTCGGATCAAATTAAGCTACCCGTCAGCGAATTTGTTCAAACCAAAATTCAGGTCCAGAACTTAAAACCAATGTACCTTTCGTGCACCGAGGTCCCCGTTTGGTCGTCCGCTGGCGCGGCCGCCAGACCTGGCTGCTGGTTCAGGGAGCCGCCTCGCTTCCTTTCCGCTCCCCACCAGCGAAGCACAGCCGCCGCCCCGCCGCCCGCCGCCGCCGTTCCATAGCGACGGCGCCGCGTGCCTCTTCTCCTTTTTTTTTTTTTTTTTGAAACTGTGCCTTTCCCCGTCCGAAAACAAAATCAACGGCCTATATTACCTGTGTCTTTCACTTGGCGGGTTACGGCCCAGAGGAGGCCCAAATGGCCGAACAAAAATAGAGAAGGAACGAGCCGAACACCGGCCAATGACTGGCGGCGGGGCTGCATGCGAGCTCACCCAGTTGCCCCGTTCGCCTGAGCGACTGAACGGGGTGAGCAGGCACGGAGGCAGGGGAGCTGTCGCCGGCCTACGGCGCTGCCTGCACAGCAGAGGGCAGAGGCGCATGGATGGGCCTGGATTGGACAGGCTAACAGGGGGCATCACCGTCCCGTCCAAGTTACAATCTATAGGTGTGTGATAATTATTTCGATGCTTTGGCAGTTTCGTCATTAATTATTGGTTTGGTTAAATGGAGTATAAAGTGCTGCCATTCTGCTACTCAAGGAACCTCAGTACATCACCTATTCGCTTGCTAATAGTTATGGTGATTGGTGATGCCAGGCGCCTAGCCTGAGTATGGCATGTGCCCTCTCAGTTCCTGACTTGCAACTGTTCGACGAAATGGGTCACTGCCGAAGCGAGTAGTTGCATCTTCTCCTTGGATTTGAGAAATGTCTACACTATATATGCATCCTTTTTCTATCTAGTTAATTACTAATTTGAGCACTTGGTGTCTTGATTGCTTTAGAGTCTTACATTTTTCCATTGAAAATATGGAATGAAAATGAAATGTGGACCACGTCATATATAGTTATTCGTTGCATATATACATGTTTCTGTTTGTTGCTACAGTAGAAAACCATGTTTACTTTTAGGGGCACAGATACTGACTTTCGTATTATCGAAAGCACAGCTTCATGTTTTCACCATGGTTTAAACTTGAGCCCCCCTAGACATTTATCATGGATCCACCACTGCTCACTAGAGCAATGCACTTTTGCAGAGTTCAAAAGAGAATATATACTGTTGAGGCTTGTTTTATATTTTTATATGGTTTATTATTCAGTTAGTGACACATTTGAATATGATCCCTTCACCTACCACATAATTCTAGCTTCGATTTCTAAAATTAACAACAATTGAATTCTGACCAAATAGGACTTAGATAAATGCATAAACGATATAAAAGTTACATCATTCTATTCAGATTTTGAGCGAAGCTCTACTAGGAAGCATAGGCTCCACCATTGATGCGCATCAGGGCTTCATGTCTTCCTTTCTCTACAATCTTGCCTTCCTTGAGGACAGCAATCATGTCAGCCCCTTTGATCGTGGAGAGGCGGTGTGCCACCACAATGGTGGTACGGCTGACCATGACTTCGTCCAATGCGTCTTGAACAATGCGCTCTGATTCAGCATCAAGGGCACTGGTTGCCTCATCAAGGAGTAGTATCTTTGGATCCTTGATTATGGCCCTTGCAATAGCTACTCGTTGTTTCTGCCCTCCAGATAGCTGAATTCCTTTCTCGCCTACCATGGTGTCATATCCTTGAGGTAAGCTTGATATGAATTCATGGGCATTGGCTGCCTTGGCTACAGCCATAACCTCTTCCTCTGTTACATCACCATGTTTCCCATATGTTATGTTCGCAGACGGATTGTGTCATTGAAAAGCACTGGCTCCTGGCCTACTAGCCCCATTTGATCCCTTAGCCAGCTTACTTTTAAGCTCTTAATTTCAACACCATCTAGTGATATTCTACCAGAATCTGGATCATAGAAACGCTCAATAAAGCAATTATTGTAGACTTGCCACTACCACTCTCTCCAACAAGTGCCACTGTCTGCAAAAAGGAAGGAAAATATTGGATCACACAGAGCTTGGCAAATGCCAGATGTCTGAGTTGCATGGTGTTATGTTACTAGAACAAGATACATTGCATCCAATCATTTGGGCCAATGCTACTGCAAGACAATGAACAAAAGATGGTAAATGGTTGCAAGGGTAATTGTACCTTTCCAGAAGGAATGCGCAAGGTAAAGTCAGTGAATATCTGGACATCAGGGCGTGATGGGTATTTGAAACTGACACTGTTGAAATCAATGTTGCCAGTGACATTCTCCAGTGTCATCCCATCTTCGCTACTTGAATCAATTTTTGACTCCCTATCCAGAATACTGAAAATGGAAATAGCAGAATCCCTTGCTTTTGTTGCATCAGAAGCCAGTGCACTTGCCTGCGACACCCCAATAGCTGCCAAAACTAATGCGAAGAAAACCTGGAAAACATCCAACCAGTTGGTGAGTGCTTTATAAGGTAATATAGGTGCACTAAATGGTAACTAGAAACTACTAGTAGATAACTAGGTATCTTACCTTAAAAACATCTGGAAAAGTAGTTTTCCCCTGACGCACAAACTGTGCACCAACATAGAAACAAAGACCATATGTGAAATACAACATTAAAAATGAGAGTCCATAACCAAGTCCTCCAACAATTCCACTTCGAATTCCCTGTTTCCTTAGGGCTTCACATTTCTTGTTGTATGTTGTGACCACTCTTTTCTCTGCACAGAATGATGCTACAGTTCTGATACTGCCAACAGCATCGGGTTGCAACTTGGCTTGCATCTTCGTACATCTCCTGCATATTAAGATCAGGTTATCATGATAAGCAACTCAGGGATCATAGGAAATATTTTCTGTAGTAAAACCGAAAATAAATTTTACAGTTGTCATGCTTCACCTTAGCATCTTCGCTAAACCCTTTCAAGAACTTCACTTGAGCATAACCCTGTGCACCTACCAAAGGAATAACGCATGTGATGATCAGTGCAAGCCTCCAATCTGCCGCAAAGGCTATGACAAATCCAGTTGTCAATGTAGCTATAGACTGCATTATAAGGGCCAAGTTATCTCCTACTAAGCGCCGGACATTTAACGCATCAACTGAGAGCCTTGTACCAAGTGCTCCACTGCAAACGATAAATATGACTCTTAGTATTCGTGTAAATCTATATATGTTTAGAAAATTTATAATAACAAATAAGAACTCTTATCATACCTGGAATTTGAGGCATTATCAAACCAAGCAATTTCCTGGCGCACGATTTTTTGAAATGACAAAGCACGAATACGCTCTATCAGCTTGCCCCCAGCAACCGCAAACAAAAAGTATTGTGCTGGGACTGAAATCAAACATGTAATTCCCAGAACAACAGCTATCAGTGCCCAAAAGCTAGTATCCTTTTCGCAGTTTATCTGGTGGTTCATAAAACGATTTTATAATACCAGACATTAATATACCAAACAATGGGAAAAACGACGCCATGCACTGATGCTGCTATAGAGCCTAACAGAAGAACTGGCACTTCTGGCATGTTAAGCTTAAAAAAAGTCGTCCAATTGGTGCTTTCTTTAGCACCACAACATCAGATAGCCCTTCTGTTTTCTCCGCCTATGATCCTATCCTCATGTAACTCAATTGATAATCCCAAGGGATTCTTGAAGGAATATCTGTTGCTGTTACCAAAAGAATCTTTATTCATTGACCGCCTAAGTGACAAACTTGTGCTTTTGATCTGGAATCTGGCACCCCAGAGTCTGCTGTTTTACGCCTTTCATCAGCACGAGTTTCTTGTAGCCTAATAAGCTGAGAGTATGCCCCATTGGGATCCTTCACCAATACATCATGGGGGCCTGTATGTAAATTATGTTTGTGGGACAAATTAGATTACGTCAGCTCGACAAGGGAAATATTCCAGAAAGAAGAAAAACGGCATTAAGAGATTCAAACCTTGTTCAACTATTTTCCCTTGACGGTACTGTTATGCAGTCCACATTCCTTACAGTGCTCAAACGATGAGCAACAACAAGTGTGGTCCTTTCCACCATTATCCTATTCAGTGCCTCCTGAACTATCCGCTCAGATTCCACATCTAGCGCACTCGTTGCTTCATCGAGCAAAAGTATTTTTGGATCTTTAAGGATGGCTCTTGCGATTGCTATTCTTTGCTTTTGTCCTCCAGAAAGCTGTGTGCCACGCTGTCCAACCATTGTATCATAGCCCTGGTTTGTCAAGAGAACGTTGTTAGCTGCCTATATTATCATAAAGTGTCAAGAAATTATTGGAAATATTCAAAAAAAAAATAGAGATTCTTCCGTACATCTGGCAACTTATCGATGAAGTTTGCTGCATTTGCAAGCTCAGCTGCCCTCCTGACCTCTTCAATTGTCGCGTCTCCTTTACCATACATTATGTTATCTTTAATGGAAGTCATGAAGAGCAGTGGTTCTTGACTGACCAGACTGATCTTTTCTCTAATCCAACTAAGCCTTAGATTCTTGATGTTAATGCCATCTATCAAAACTTCACCATTGTGTGGATCATAGAATCGTTCAACTAGGCTGATGACAGTTGACTTCCCACTTCCACTCTCTCGACTATGGCCATTGTTGTCCCACTGGCTACTAGCAACGTCAATCCATCTAATATCAATTGGTCTGGTCTTGCAGGGTAGCAGAAGTGAACGTCTTTTAGCTCAACATCACCCTTGATATCTTCTAAAACCACACCGCTGGTATCACTTGAATCTATTTCTGGCTTCCTCTCAATCGTTTCAAACAATCTGTATGCTGCAGATTGACCTTGAGCAATTGAAGAAACAGAGGGTGTTGCACTACCTAAAGACCTGTTGCAAAGAATTGAATTGTAGCATGTTCAGGACATTATTGTACGATATGGGATAAAGTTAAATTTATTGTTTCTCAATATGAGGTAATAGTTGCATAAGTACTGCTTAGGTGCCAACTGTCATTCCCTGCATGCATGCACTTCGTTGAGGAATCTAGGTGTGAAAGTAGAATTGTGCAGATAGAATTAAGTAAAACTGTACAAGTACAGAGTGCTTAAGCTGTGCATTTTGTGTTTCAGAACTCACATTGCACCAGTTAACACCGCGAACAAAACTGTGATAATCTTCCCACCACTATAGCCTTTGTCAATGATTAGCTTTCCGCCATACCAGAAAGCTAGGCCATAGCTAGAGAATAAGATGCAAAAGACAGATCCTATGCCAAAACCATTGATCAGGCCTTCCAAAATATCAGTCTTGTATGCCTTCTTTATTAAGTTTCTGTACACTGCAACGGCTTTGCTCTCTCCGTTAAAGGAAACTACCTGCATATTGAAACAAGATAGCTTACTAACTCATTATCTAGCAATATTATTGATATACGATGAAATAATTGACATAATCTGAACTCACTGTTCTTATAGCTCCAATAGTCTGTTCAACAGTGTCCCCAGCTTCTTCATAAGATGTCAGTTTCTTGCTAGAAATATTTGTTAGAAACTGAGCAGAAACTACACCGGCAATTGCAATTAGTGGTAGTGATGTTAGCATGACGAGGGTGAGGAGCCAGCCTCTTGTGAATGCTATTATAAAGCCACCAAAAAAGGTTGATGAGAGTTGTATAAGCTTTCCCGCCTGTAAATGATAATTTAGTAGATTCATGAACTTTTCAGCAGCAGCAACAGCACAAGGTGATGGTGAGACTGGATGCGGAGTGTATAAAAATAATGCAGTTAGTTTTTCTAATAATTAACAATAATGTATGCATCGTCTCGTGTTTTTGCAGGTCTCTATGCACTTGTGTTTGCAATATTCGATGGAAAGAAAAAAAAAACATATAATACCTTCTCGCCAAGAGCATCCTGAATCACGAGGGTATCACTGGACATCCTAGAAACTGCTTGGCCTGTTGTCAATTCTGTGTCGAAGAATGCAATATCTTGCCTCAAGACCGCATTAAGGTATAAAGAACGGATTCGAGCTGACTGCCTTTCTCCTGCCATCGTCCAACATGACACCTCTGGGACAAGTGAAAAGCTGAGCCTTTTAATTCAACTGTACAAGCAGAAGTAGATTCAAGAAAGAAATAGGTGGAGGAAGAATATGCAGCAAGCTTCTTTTGAGACTGAATCTTCTTAAAGCATGATGCTATATATATTTTTTTTGCAAAGGACGTAAGCATATGATGATCATCATAAAGATTAGTTTGGCTGATGAATGTTATATTAGTTCATATGAGTAATTTTTATGCCATACACTTTCATATGGCTATTTTTCCTTCATCGTTTCTTTACCACAGCTTGGAATGGATTGAATCCGAAAAGAGTGTAAGATTCAAACTTACGAAGAAATGAGGCTACAGCTGCCCCGATGCCCAAATATATGAAATCCAGAACAACCTGAAGGAAGAAGAACTACTGTTAAGATTGGCTGTTCGTCAATGGTGCTTCAAGATAAAATCGGGCCGTTGGTATAGCCACTACTGGCAGACGACGATGCTGAAGCGTGGCTCCTGGGCGGCCGCGGCCTGTCTATCAAATATTTCTCGGTGCATGCACTCACCTTTCTGACACTGCGGACGATGTCCTGTGAGGTGCTGTCGCCGAAGGAGTTGATGACGTTGCCGAAGAGGACGGTCATGAGGGGCTCCGCCACGCCGTTGGCCAGGGCCCCCACCGTGCCCACCGCCATCAGCAGCAAGTCCAGGCGGTCCGCGTACCTGAACATGCCGAGCAGCGACACCTTCTTGGCCGGCGCTGCACCACCCTTCTTGCCCTCGTCATTTTCTTTGCCATTCTGATCACCGCCGGCTCGGCTAGCCGTCGCATCCATGGTGGTGGTGGTGGTGGTCGTGAAGCTCTGCTCGTGGAGTACACAAATAATGATCAGGTTCAGTGCCCCGGCCTAGCCACGGGTTAGTGGGGGGGCGCTATATATGCGCATTAGTTTTGGTGCGAGGGAGGGTGCAGGCGCTCGACTTGTCGCCGGTGATTAGAGCCCGGAAGCGACCCGGAACGATCATTGATCCCGGGGAGATTGCGACGGTGGAAAAACAGAGACCGTCCATACAGGTCAGGCAAACAGGAATGCAACGCGAGCAAGGTGCGGTTTGACAAGCATCAGTATTCCACAACACAGGCGCAAGCTGCAAACTAGAATCGTGCTTCTTTCAATTTCAATTCCTTTGCGGTTTCGGGCTTTTACCTATTTGATTTGAGATTTCAGCTCTACGTGTACTCTTGTTGTATGAACATATATATGCTTGATTTATCGTTCTTCTGAGAAATGATTGCACATTTGATTTTACCGACGCGCCCTCTCTTCCGAGAAAGTGCAACGTTGCATATCGGTCGTCGGGGTCTACTTACCTGCCTGCGTGACTTACGGTAAATTTAATTGAACAACATGTGTTGAAAACACTTTTCTACAAAAAAACTTAATTAAATGACTAGTTACGGACTGGTCCACAAACAACATCACGATGTAACTTTAAAAAAACTAGAGTTTCTGGAGCATCCCTAGTCACTTACAACTTAGTTCAGGGAATTGTACGTGTACCTGTTTAGCTGAAAAATATGAAGCAAAACAATCATGGATTCATTTTTTGAAAGAAAAAAGGCTGAACGTAGAAAACCTATGTGTATAAGCTGTGTGGAAGATTTTGAAAAAAAAAAAAGTTTCTTTTGAGAAGATCTCTTGATAACATTGTAATAATAACTTAGCTTTTGAAAAAAAGGTCCTTTTGTCGCCAAATTTGAACAAAAGAGCATGAGACTTAGGAGGTCGAACGTTTGCAAATCCCATGCAAGAAGGTAATCCCTCCGTTTAAAAAAAATTTTAGTTTAGCTTTATTAGTATGAACATATATATGTTTGATTTATCGTTCTTCTGGAAAGTGCACATTTGATTTTACCGACGCGCCCTCTCTTCCGAAAAACTGCAACGTTGCAAGTCGGTCGTCGGGGGTCTATTACCTGCCTGCGTGACTTACGGTAAATTTAATTGAACAACATGTGTTGAAAACACTTTTCTACAAAAAAAATTAAATGACTAGTTACGGGGTGGTCCATTCGCAACATCACGATGTAACTTTAAAAAAAAAAAAGAGTTTCTGAAGCATCCCTAAACATAATTTTTTTTCTCGAGCATAGTTCAGGGGAATTGTACGTGTAAGTTTTTGGTTGAAAAAAAATGAAGGAAAAAACATAATTTTATTTTTTTTTCAAGGTTCCCGCTGAACGTAGAAAACCTATGTTTAAGCTGTGTGGAATTTTGAAAAAAAAAAAAAAAGTTTCTTCGAGAAGAACTCTTTTTAACATTGTAATTTAGCTTTTTGAAAGAAAAAAAAAAAAGGTCCTTGCAAACAAATTTGAACAAAGGAGCATGAGACTTCGCCAAACAACAAATCCCATGCAAAAGGTGCTCCCTCCGTATAAAGATTTTTTTATTATTAGGTTTCATCCTTAGTCAAACTTATGTAGCTCTAACCAAAAACTTTCAAACAAAAAAATAAATATTAACACTTCTAAATTAAATAAATACATAGGGTAATCAAGATAAGTTTCATGTTAAAATAATTTAATAAAACTAATATGATGCTATAAATATTGATATATTTTCCTATAAACCTTGTACAAATTTGGTAAATTTGACTTAGGACAAATGAAACTAAAGTAACTATAATTTGGATCAGAGTGAGTAAATATCGTATTTGCAACTATAGGGGTAATAGTATCGTATTTGCAAATGATAAGCTGACTGATCAATTTTGCACTAATAAGATGGCTGATTTTGAGAGAGAAAGATAATCTATAATGGTCGGACTGAAAGTTCAAGCGATTTGATTTGTTAAGGGTGAGATGTTTCCAGACATATAATGGCTACTATGGCCATATAGTAGGCAAGAAAATATGGTTTGTCATCAATTGAATACTTGATCAAAAAACCTAGCAATGGTGAGCACAGATGCTGCAGCCTGTGGGCTGTGGCTACTAGGAGACATATTGTCAACGACGACATCACGAGAACCATGTGGGTTTGGACGACTGTTGGTGATTGGTTTTCACTGTGCCTAGCTTCATGCTTCATCTCCAAGAAGCTGTCCTGGATTGCCAAGTGGTAGACTGGTAGTACCTGTCAACCTTTGACTACCCCCACAGTAGAAATCCAAGAACGGAACGGAATGGGCAGGGTTGGCGGAGCCTTTCTTTCTTTGACTTCTCTAGCTGTTCTCTCACACGGACGACGGATGGACAGGAGCAGCATTTGACGTTCCTTGCATGCCAAGCATGCACTAACCTAGCAATAGCAAGGTAGCTGCAAGTTGGAGAAGCCTGGCCGCACACGTGTTGTTCACACGTGACGTGAGACTCCGCCGGAAGTGCTAGGAAAGGATACGGATTACGACAGACTACCCCAGGACCTAGAGGGCCGTTCACTTGCCATGCACTCCGGAAAAAACGGCCTGTTGGTCCTCTTGCCAAGTGAGCGAAGCCGAAAATATTTCGTTCTTTGAGTCTCCATGGTCATGTTCTTACCCGATCCCTTCCGCGTTCCCACGGCTTTCCCCCAGTCTCGGTGCCTGCCGCGCCACCTCGCACCACGCCCGCCGCAACCCATCCCCCCTACACGCCACGCCACTTTCGATGCGGGGACACGCTCCCGTTGCGGATCGGCGGATGGGCGGCGACTCCTCCACCGGTGGGCTGCCGATGGGAGACCCGCCGACGGGAACGGGCACGCCTCGGCTTCCCCACGCCTCCGGCCCGCGGCGCCGTTGGCACCGACGGCGTTCCCCCAGCCCGTTCCCGAGCGTTCCGGCGAAATCCCTTCCGATCCATGGAGGCCGGTGCCGGCGACGGATCATGCCCCACCATCCCAAACTTTTTGGCCTTGCATGGCAAGTGAACGGCCCCTAGGTCCATGTTGGTCCTCTTGCCTCGATTGTTCAACGGCTCTGTTCAACGGCTCAGTCACGTAAGTGTGGATGTGTTTCCTCGCCTGGACACTGTTGGTCCGGCCCGCTAGGCTGGGCCCAAGGGATTTGTAGCGAGTAGGTGGTCATGGGCCGTCTGAACAGAGGCCGTGGCTTAGCATCACCATGGCTTTGTCCACGCGAGCGATCGAGCAGCCGCCAGCGGGAGGCGTGGACCGTGGACGACGCCGGAGGAGGACGAGCTGCTGTGCTGCTGGCGCGGGCCGTGGCGAAGGAGGTGGAGGGGCGGTGGCGCACGCTGCCGCGGCAAGAGCTGCAGAAGATGAACTACCTCAGGCCGGAAGCGCGGGCCCATCGCCGCCGACGAGGAGGACCTCATCCTTCGCCGCCGCCGCCGACGAGGACCTCATCATCCTCCGCCCCCACCGCCTGCTCGGCAACTGGTGCGTCTAGTGTACACTGTGCAGTGCCGTACTCGGTAGCTGGTCCAATCTTTCACTAGGCAGGTTACGGCCCAGAAGAGGCCCAAATGGCCGAACAAAGACGAGAGAAGGGAAGATGCCAAACAGAGGGAGGAGATGACCCGCGGTGCTGCATCCGAGCCGACCTCGGCCGATAGCGGAGGGCGGCGGCAGCACGACCGCGCGCAGGATCTGTAGGCGAATATAGCAGATATATATATGCCTGCATCCGGTTAGTGCTACCCTGATCTTCTGGTTTAGTCAATCATTGCCTGGAGCCTGGATCTGGTGTGTGTCTTTTTAATCCGGCACATCCGTCGGCACTGTAGCAATGCGGTTTGTATTTCAGTTACATAGAGAATATATATTGTTGAGGCTCGTTTTATATTTTTATATGGTTTATTTATTCTTCAGTTAGTGACCCATTTGAATATGGTCTCCTCACCTACCACATAATTTTTAGTTTTGACTTCTAAAATTAGGGCCAATTGGGTTCTGACCGAATAGTATACTTGTATAAATGCACAAACGATATAAAGATACATCTTCACAAAAAAAAAAAAAAAAAGATATAAAGATACATCATTCTATTCAGAGTTTGAGCGGAGCTCTACTAGTGAAGCATAGGCTCCACCCTTGATCCGCATTAGTGCTTCATGCCTTCCTTTCTCTACAACCTTGCCTTCCTTGAGGACTGCAATCATGTCAGCCCCTTTGATCGTGGAGAGGCGGTGTGCCACCACAATGGTGGTGCGGCTGACCATGACTCGTCCAATGCATCTTGAACAATGCGTTCTGATTCAGCATCCAGGGCGCTTGTTGCCTCATCAAGGAGTAGTATCTTAGGATCCTTGATTATGGCCCTTGCAACAGCTACTCGTTGTTTCTGCCCACCAGACAGCTGGATTCCTTTCTCGCCTACCACAGTGTCATAACCTTGAGGCAGGCTTGATATGAACTCATGGGCATTGGCTGCGCTTGGCTACAGCCATGACCTCTTCCTCTGTTACTTCACCATGTTTCCCATATGTTATGTTGGCACGAATTGTGTCATTGAAAAGCAGTGGCTCCTGGCCTACTAGACCCATTTGATCCCTTAGCCAGCTTACTTGTAAGCTCTTAATGTCAACGCCATCTAGTGAGATTCTACCAGAATCAGGATCATAGAAACGCTCCAATAAAGCAATTATTGTGGACTTGCCACTACCGCTCTCTCAACAAGTGCCACTGTCTGCAAATGAATGAAAATATTGCATTACAACTGTTCCAGTGCTTGGGTAACGTTAGGTGTGAAATAAAGAACCTGAAAGTTGCATATATCGCAGCACTAAAACTAGAGAGCTAGATTGCATCCAGTTATTTGGGGCAATACTACTGCAAGGAAATGAACAGGGGATTATGAGTGGTTGCGAAGTTCAGCTATACCTTTCCAGAAGAAATCTTCAAGGTAAAAGTCACTGAATATCTGGACATCTGGGCGTGAAGGGTATTTGAAACTGACATTGTTGAAATTGATGTTGCCAGTGACATTCTCCAGTGTCATCCCGTCATCACTGCTTGAGTCAATTTTTGACTTCCTATCCAGAATACCGAAAATGGAAATAGCTGAATCCCTTGCCTTGGTTGCATCTGAGGCCAGTGCACTTGCCTGTGAAACCCCAACAGCTGCCAAAACCAAGGCAAAGAAAACCTGGAAAACATCTTCAGTATGTGAATGATTGATAATAGCAATAGTTTTTGCGCCAAGTGTTGACTTGAAATTAGTAGAATTCTTACCCTGAAAACATCTGGGAATGTAGTTTTTCCTTGACGTACAAATTGTGCACCAACATAGAAACAAAGGCCATACGTGAAATACAAAATTAAGAATGAGAAGCCATAGCCAAGTCCTCCAACAATTCCACTTCGAATTCCCTGTTTCCTAAGGGCTTCACATTTCTCATTGTATGTTGTGACTACTCTTTTCTCAGCACAGAAAGATGCTACAGTTCTGATACTACCGACAGCATCTGTTGCAACTTGACTTGCATCTTCATACATCTCCTGCATAATAAGATCACATTGTCATGATAGGCAACTCAAGTATCATTAGAAAATATAATACTCGGTAAAACAGAAAATTATTTCTATAGTTGTCACTCATCACCTTAGCATCTTCACTAAACCCCTTCAAGAACTTCACTTGAGCATAACCCTGTGCACCCACCAAAGGAATCACACATGTGATGATCAGTGCAAGCCTCCAGTCTGCCGCAAAAAGCTATGACAAATCCAGTTGTTAATGAAGCTATAGACTGCACTATAAGAGCCAAGTTATCTCCTACTAAGCGCCGGACATTTAATGCATCAACTGAGAGCCTTGTACCAAGTGCCCCACTGCAATTTATAAAGATTAGTATTGATGTAGACCATATATGCTTAGAAAAGATGAGAATAAAAATCAAATGTTACAATACCTGGAATTCGAGGCATTATCAAACCAAGCGACTTCTTGGCGCACAATGCTTTGAAATGACAAAGTACGAATACGCTCTATAAGCTTTCCTCCAGCAACCGCGAACAAAAAAATATTCTGCTGGAACTGAAATCAAAGTTGCAACTCCCAGAACGACCGATATCAATGCCCAAAAGTTGATATCCTTTTTGAGCTTATCTGGTGGTTCATAGAATGATTTTATAACACCAGACATTAATATTCCGAATAATGGGAAAATAACTCCATGCACTGCAGCTGCTATGGAGCCTAACAGAAGAATGGGCACTTCTGGCATATTAAGCTTAAAAAGACGCCCAATAGGTGCTTTCTTATGCACCACAACATCAGAGAGCTCTTCTGTTTTCTGTCCACCTGTGATCTGATCTTCATGCAACTCAACTGACAATCCTAAGGGGTTCTTGAAGGAATATCTGTTACTATTTCCAAAAGAGTCTTTATTCATTGACCGTCTAAGTGATAAACTGGTGCTCTTTGATCTAGAAATCGACACCCCAGAATCTGCTATTTTATTCCTTCCATCGGCACGAGTCTCTTGTAGCCTAATAAGCTGGGAATAAGCCCCATTGGGATCCTTCACCAGTGCGTCATGAGGACCTGTATATATATAATATGTTTATATGGCAAATAAATTATCTCAGCTTGGCAAGGGGGATTTTTCAGAAAGGAAAAAAAGTGACTAAAAAATGTAACCTTTTTCAACTATTTTCCCTTGGCGAACTACAGTTATGCAGTCAACATTCCTTACGGTGCTCAGACAATGAGCGACAATGAGTGTGGTCCTT
Source organism: Hyparrhenia diplandra (assembly GCA_015847255.1). NCBI lineage: Eukaryota > Viridiplantae > Streptophyta > Magnoliopsida > Poales > Poaceae > Hyparrhenia > Hyparrhenia diplandra. The sequence goes on along the minus strand of JADLZK010008628.1, from coordinate 68,992 downwards.
TCCACCATTATCCTATTCAGTGCCTCTTGGACTATCCGCTCAGATTCCACATCCAATGCACTTGTTGCTTCATCGAGCAATAGTATTTTTGGATCTTTAAGGATGGCTCTTGCAATTGCAATTCTTTGCTTTTGTCCTCCAGAAAGCTGTGCACCACGTTGCCCAACCAATGTATCGTAGCCCTGGTATGCCATGAAAACATTGTTAGCTGCTTATTACCATAATTTAAAGTTCCAAGAAATTAATGCAAATATTCATAAAAAAATATCTCCTGTACATTTGGCAACTTATCGACGAAGTTTGCTGCATTTGCAAGCTCAGCTGCTCTCTTGATCTCTTCAAGTGTCGCATCTTCTTTACCATACATTATGTTATCTTTAATGGAGGTCATGAAGAGCAATGGTTCTTGGCTGACCAGACTGATCTTCTCTCTTATCCAACTAAGCCTTAGATTCTTGATGTTAATGCCATCTATCAAAACTTCACCAGCCTGTGGATCGTAGAATCTTTCAACTAGGCTGATGACAGTTGATTTGCCACTTCCGCTCTCCCCAACTATGGCCATTGTGGTCCCACTAGCTACTTGCAGTGACAGTCCATCTAATATCAATTGATCAGATCTTGCAGGATAGCGAAAGTGAACATCTTTTAGTTCAACATCACCCTTCATATCTTCTAAAACCACACCACTGGTATCACCTGAATCTATCACTGGCTTCCTCTCAATTGTTTCAAACAATCTGTATGCTGCAGATTGACCCTCCGCAATTGCAGAAACAGAGGGTGTTGCATTACCTAAAGAACTGTTGAAAGAATTTAATTATGGAATGTTCATGACTTATTGTACATTATACAATGATCAACTTAGTGTATCTCGGCATGTGTGCATTCTTGAGGATATCATGAAAGTAGAATTGTGCCGTTGTGCGTGAAGAATTAAGTACAGATCTAGTGGTTTGTGTTTGTTTTGTTAGAGTTTTAGAAACTCACATTGCGCCGGTTAACACTGCGAACAAAACTGTGATAACTTTCCCACCAGTGTATCCTTTGTCAACAATTAACTTTCCACCGTACCAAAAACGCTAGGCCATAGCTAGAGAACAAGATGCAGAAGACAGATCCCATGCCAAAACCATTGATAAGGCCTTCCAAAATATCAGTCTTGTATGCCTTCTTTATGAATTTTTGTACATTGCAATGGCTTTGTTCTCTCCGTTGAAGGAAACTACCTATTAAAACAAGACAACTTACTAGCTTAATTTCTTGGAAAGTAGCTGATATACTTTGAAGTAGTTGGAATAATTTGAACTCACTGTTCGTATAGCCCCAATGGTCTGTTCAACTAAGTCCCCAGCATCTCCGTAAGATGTCAGTTTCTTGTCGGAAACCTTGGTTAGAAACTGAGCAGAAACTGCACCAGCGATAGCAATTAGTGGTAGTGATGTTAGCATAACAAGGGTGAGGAGCCAGCCTCTTGTGAATGCTATTACAAAACCACCAAAAATGCAGAAGAGAGTTGTACAAGCTTTCCTGCCTGCAAATGATAAGTTAATAGATTCATGAATAGTTCAGCATTGGTACCACAAGGTGAGACTTGATTTAGAGTATGAAAATAGACAGTTAGCTTTGGCTAACACAATAGAAACTAATGTTCTTCGTCCAATTTGCTAAAAATAAATAAATAATAAAATTGCCTGCTGCATCTCATGCTTTTGCAGGTCTGGGCATTTTTTCAATATGTGATGGGAAAATAGCTGTAATGTGAAGCCTAAAGGTGGGTGCTCGCACACTTGGAGATGATGGAGATGGTGCTTAAACTAAAGCAAGCCAGTGCAAACAACTGTGGTCCTGCTGCTATGGATATGGTGGGGTGAGAGAGGAATCAATAATGGAGGGAGGAGGGTAGAAGAATAGTGTTGGAAGTGGCTTATGTGACTGCTGCACAATCTGAGAAACTGAAAGGTATTCTGGCAAGGCGTTTGTTGCTGGAAAACCGTCACAAACAGATGGGTGAAACCTGCAGCGGGACAGATCGAAATTAAATTTGATGGTGCTTTCTTCAGCTCTAGTGGTGATGGAGGATGGGGTTTTGTGATCAGGGATGAAGCCGGTATCTTGCTGAACGCCGGAATTGGCAGGGAGGACCATCTACTGAATGTGTTTCATGCAGAGCTCCTGATGTTGTTGTGGAGACTGATGCCACGATGGTGAAGTAAACAGCAGGGAGTGATGACTACCGCTTGCCTGACATGGGAGAAATGATCAATGACCGTAGGCTTTCGCTGGTTTCAGTGTGAGGGCTGTTCCTCGGTCTTGTAATGGTTTAACACAGAGCAGGGCTCTCGCAGGCCAACTGGCTAGAGCAGCCTGCTAATGGTCGAAGCCATGAGATCTTGAGTTCGAACCCTGCACCCCTTAATATAAAACGGAGTGGCAGTCTGCCCTTCCGATTTCGTTTTTTTTTAATGGTTTAACACATGAAGCTGCTTTAGGTTGTAAGTTGTCTAGTGGTGCTCAGTGTGTGTGGGATTGTGTGTGGGATGATGTACCTTATGACTCTGTATCTCTGGTATCCAGCGCTGTGACGAGTGAGTAATTTATGGAGCTTTGTTTCAAAAAGAAGAAGAAGATGTAACGTAATACCTTCTCTCCAAGGGCATCCTGGATCACAAGAGTATCGCTAGACATCCTAGAAACTGCTTGGCCTGTTGTCAACTCTGTATCGAAGAATGCAATGTCTTGTCTCAGGACTGCATTAAGGTACAAGGAACGGATTCGTGCTGACTGCCTTTGTCCTGCCATCGTCCAACATGACACCTCTGGGACAAATGAAAATTGAGCCTTTTAATTCAACTGTGTACGTCCTACTAAATAAAAAGGCAGATGACCTTAGACTGAAAATGTCACAAGCATGATGATATTTGAGGCACGTGAGCTTAGACTGAAAATGTCACAAGTATGATGATATTTGAATGCTGTAAGGTTGAGTTCCAGTTACCGTTCAAAGGACGTCTTAGCCTTTTCTGAATACATTAGTTTAACTATGACATAATTAATTGTGTATCTAAGTACATAGTAAAAGCCGTATCTAGAGAACCCGAAAACAGAGTAAAACTCCACTTACGAAGGAAGGAGACAACAGCTGCCCCGATGCCCAAATATACGAAATCCAGAACCACCTGAAGAAAAACTAGTGTTAGATTTGGTTGTCCACCAATGATCTTCTCAAAATAAAAACGAGTATTCATCAGTCTTCCAAAAAAAAACGATGGTTCAAGGTTCATGGCCGGTGGCCGCGGCAAGTTTATCATTGCCCAGTGCAGAGCAGAGCCGCAGAGGTGCACTCACCTTGGTGACGCTGCGGAGGATGCTCTGCTCGGTGCTGTCGCCAAAGGAGTCGATGACTTTGCCGAATAGCAGGGGTCACGAGGGGCTCCGCCACGCCGTTGCCCACGGCTGCCGCCGTGCCCACCACCATCAGCAGCACGTCCAGGCGGTCCGCGTACCTGAACATGCCGAGCAGCGACACATTCTTCACCGGGGCCGCATCCTTCTTCTCCTCCTCCACGTCTCTGCCATTCTGATCACCGGCTCTGCTACCCGTCGCGTCCATGGAGCTCAGCTTGCTGGTGCGCTCGTGCTGGAGTCTCTCCGTGTGTGCGCTCTTGCTCGTGGAGTACACAAACAGCAAACAGGTTCAGTGGCCACAGCCTGCCATGGGTGGTCTAGTGGGGGCGCTATATATGCGCACTGACTCCATTAGTTTTGGGTGCGAGGAGGGTGCAGGCGCCCGACTTGTCGCTGCTGGTTAGAACCCGGATGCAGCCCGGAACGATCGTTGATAACGGATAGATAGTGACGGAGGGGGAAAAGAACAGAGAGCGGTCATACAGGTCCGTGAACAGAGCATGGCGCAAGGTGCAGTTTGTTTTGCGAGAAGCATCAGTATCGATTCCACAACGCAGGTCCAAACTGCAAAGTGCAAGAAGAATCTTCAGCAGTTTCAGGGCTTTCAGTGTGATCAGCTGACGCCCTCTTTTTCCCACAAGGCACAGAAGAGTCTGCAGCCTTGTGCAGGTCCTGGTTTACCGTTTACCGCGCTGCGCTACTTGTGGTACAAGCTAATATTAACGGGATTTCCTGTTCCTGTTTATAGCATATCAACTCCCATGCTGATTTGTATCAAAAAGAAAAACCACATGCTGATTTTACGAGACTAATGCTGAACAATAATTGTTTATATAGAACTGAATCTAGGCTGATTATTTGAAATTAACTAGGGGTTAAGACTTGAGGGCTGAAAAAAGACTAGCTTATACTAATTCACCGGAGCATAATCTCTTTTCCCAACTAATAAAGTTTCATCTTGAGAATACAGAATCACTTCTCTTAGGAAATTAATTTCTATATATAATTCAGACCCACTGGTGAAATACACATCATACCGTCAATTGTTGATAAGTAATCTCTGCTGACTATCAAAGTTAAATTAACTTATAGTCAATAAAAAATATAGAACACCTGAGTTCTGTGGACTTTTCATCACCAAACGACCCATGGTAAAAACCTAGCAAAAGGGTGAGCCATGGGATGTTGCGGCCTGTGTCTACCAGGAGACTTGTGCGTCATCAACGACCACACGACATCACCACTCCGTTCTTCATGACATCACCAATCCGTTCTTCATTGTGCCTACTGCCTTCATCTCCAAGAAGCTGTACTGGTGGAGCCTTTCTTTGACTTCTCTCTCGCTGGACGGATGGACAGGAGCAGTTGACGGTCCTTGCATGGCAAGCATTGCACTTGCATGGTGCCTAGCTGGAAGTTGGCAAAGCTTGGCAGCACGGATGTCCACACGTGCGCGAGAGATTTCACCGAATCGGCGAATCACTGTCACTGGAATGAAACGACACGTGGCTTCATTCGCTCACGCAGAACTGGGGGATCAGGAAAAAAACCGTGACGATGGCATTATTAACTAGTGGCAGGCAGATGGGTGATCTTTTTTTGCGTTCGATCCCAGAAGCAAGTCTCGAGATGCGGTGAACTAAGAGTAAGTTTGTCCTCTAGAGCATCGATCCCAGTAGTTTCCCAAAACACAATAAATAAATCAATAAGTTTTTAAGTGGTTGAAAAGGTTGGAAGCATATTTATTGGATTGATCTAACACTTTCCAAAATCTCAATTCTCAAATATAGTAGACAGTTTACACCACCAATCCCAAACTATTTATAAATCATTGTAACTCCTTTTACATCTTTCCTTCCACATTTGTATAAGAAATTATGTCCTACTTCTTATTCCTTTTTACGTCTGTCTACTTTCGGATTGGCTGACAACAATATCCGAGGTTTAGGTTGAGTTTCTCAATAGGAATGAGATAAATAGCTATTGGAGAGTAGTTTTGACTTTTTCTCTCTCTTTTTTTTTTTTTTTTTTAATCTAGATGGATAGTGAGAACTAGCAAAGTTCATGATCTCACAAAAAAATGTTATCATCCATAGATTGGTAGAAAATGTGTAGCTTGGCAATCTAGATGTAGCCATTTCTTTTGCACTTGAGATGCATCCACTTTACCAATTGCACAAGAAAAGCCCACATCTACGATCCACCAAATTTGACGAGAAATAAACTTGAAATAACATTGCATCCAATTTCTCCAACGTGCAAAGTGTGTGCTATAAAAAATGTGTGAACATTCAACATCTAGCCTATAATCCGCCATCCTCTCGGGTCGGTGAAGACCACAATGAGAGACCCGACTCTGATACCACGTGAAGGGTCGAGATGACAGACTAGAGGGGGTGAATAGTCATTTCTAAAACTAATTGTGTCAGCTAACCGAATTTAATGCGGAAGTAAAACTATTTCTTAGACAAGACTTCACCCCTCTATCTATAACTCTAAAGCCCCTTTCAAAAGATCATACTCAATGACAAGCTCTTGTAGTGTTACTCTTCGTGATCCCTGCGGGGTGAGCACAACCTTTCACAAATCCTCCTCCGGTGCACCGCATAAATGCATAATGCCCTCGGCGTGCTTCACGGAGTCTCTTGCCACCAAGCCGTCTATGAGGTGGCAACCTCCAAGAGTAACAAGCACATCAGCTTACAACTCGATCACCTAGTGCCACAAATGCTATCTCTCAACGCAACACACTAGAATTTCTCTTCTCACCCAACTTGAAGTGCACTCTAAGAACAAATGAGTAGAGGGGCTCACTAGTACCACCACACAAGCCACCAAGGCTAGAGTGTGCTCACCAACCAATCTAAGCCAGTTAAGTGGTGTATATATAACCCAACCTTCAAATATGACCGTTGCAAAGCAACCAATCATCGGGGGCATCAGAAGCATGCTCCAGTCACGCTCCTCTGAGCGCCCGGTGCACGGATGTATTCTGTGTCCCCGCTCCTTTCAACCTCAGCCGCTCATCTCTAACTGCTACTTTGCTCCGCACAGGTGCTCCAATGGCTAGTTTGCCACGCTCCCGCTGACCCAGCTAACTCCCGCATCAGATGCACAACAGTGCCCTCACTGTTGCATCCGATGCGGGTCCAGTAAAGTCACACAGGGCGTGTTTGATATGGGCCAAAAACGCCCGGCCTGGCTCCTGGGATGCAGTCCCTTTTGTTTGATGTTGTTGGCACTGTTCCTCAGCCTGCCTCCCGGGATGCAAAACGCACTCTCTCTCCTGGCTCGAGCCGCACGCTCCCTCCTTGCGTTTCTCTGGAGCCAGGCTCGTTCTATGCTTGCGCTCGTCTTCGGTCACCTCTCTCCCCGCTCACCTACCGTCCGCCACCACCCATCTTCCTTGCGGGCGTATGCGAGCACGCCGGCGGCCAAAGATGCGAGCAAGCTCCTCGCGTGCGAGCGGGCTTCCACGGCGGCGCATGCCGGGCGGCGGAACACGGCGTTTGGTGGCCGGCGCGCCGACGCCCGGCACGTCCGCGGGCGCGAGGCGATGCGAGCACGCCGGCGGCCACACGCGAGCGGCGAGCTCCCTCCGGCGTGCGGCGGGCTTCCACGGGCGGCGCGTGGAGCGAACTCCCTCCACGGCACGCGGCGGTGCTCCCCGGCGGCGGCACGCGAAGGCTCCCATGGCGGCGCCGCGGCGGTCTCCCTCGGCAGCGGCTGCCTTTGTGGCTGGGCTTTCCCTTTGTCGCACGCGTCTCGCCATGGCCTCGCCCTGCGCTTTCAAGTGTTCGACGGAATGCTTGAAAGAGAGACAAAGAAGGTAATGTCACCACAATAGAGGCAAGGTAACTATATCCATTTTATGCACCATATCAAACGCAATCTCAATCCGACCTGGCTCTCTGGGAACAAAAAAAATCAAACAAGAAGGTTGCATCGTTGGAGCCCGGCTCGGCTGGCCACAGCCCGGGCCCGTCGGCGAGCCGGCGGAGCGGGATATCAAACACGCCCACAATGGCCAAACTTTCATCGGGCGCACGCCCTGCGTCCACGGCTGCCAGCTCAAACACCTCGCCTACTTGCTAAATCGGACGCGTCAGGTGCTCTGCACTGGCCGCAGTTCGTGCTCTGCCACGAGGCGAGAGGGAGGGGATAGATCTGGGATTGAGCTCCCGGCGTTTAGAGCAAAAACAAAGAGCACAAACCACTAGAACAAGCATTTGTCTGTGTAACATTGGTGTGATCTATTTCTTTTTATGAATTAAAAATTGAGCAGAGGCGTGTAAAAAAAATATGTGGGCCCCATAAGATTTGGTGCCATTAACGTTTATTTATGATTTTATCAAAAAAAATATTAGCATAAAATGTACTCTCTTGGTTCCAAATTATAATTCGTTTGACTTTTTCAACCTAAATTTGACCACTTCGTCTTATTCAAAAATTTGTGCAAACATAGTTAAATTTAAGTCATTCTTAAGGACCTTTTCGTTAATAAAGCATGCCACAATAAAAGTTGTGATATTTTGAACAAATTTTTGAATAAGACAGTGGTCAAAACTTAGGTTTGAAAAAAAATCAAACAAACATCTCAATCATCTCTAAGGGCAATTATGTAATTTTGACTATTAAAGCGGCTTAAAGCGGTGGTGGAGGTGTTTTTGGATTTGCACAAAAGAGGGCCTTCGTGCCTCACGTCGCTCGCCATGCCATCGGGCGTCGCAGACACAGCACTGCTGCAGCAAAGACCGGCCACCACGAGCGCTCCTTCGATGGAGCCGGTGCTCCTCGGCCCTGGTGAGCTCCTTTATCCTCTGTCTCCCTACATTTTTTGTGTCGCCTAGCTCCCTAGCCACACCAGCCCTGCCGATGCGTTCCCGTCCGCCCTGAACTGGTGCCCTACGTTCAAAGGATTGGATGGGAATGAGATTGAGATGGGGATTTTTATTGATTTAGGATGGAAGAAGGGGGCAAACGAGATTCGGATAGGATGAAGTGTGGATTTGGGGGTGACGTGTTGCTGTTTTTACTGATGTGCTTGCTGCATTTGTCCATTTGGGGTGGGAGGTCTGTATACCTGGAATTAATCTGTATATCTGAACCAATGTATTTTTCACATTGAACTTGAAATCTCATAAGAGTTAACTATGGGGATTAATCTGTGGAACACTTAGCAACCTGATCTGTTCATCTGTTTTTTCTTGCAATCAGTTGCCTTGGAATATATTTCTTGACCAAATGTATCTGCTGGAGTCCAGGATGGTTTATTTTTTTGCAATTGGAGAGATGGGGTCGGCATGGAGTTCAATATGATCACATTCATATTTTTTGTAGCATTGTAGACCTTCTATCATCGATGCAAGCGATTTGAAGGGTGAGATTTATAATATCATAATTTGTTTGACACTGTGTTAATATCATATGAATGCCCAACGTTAACTAGACAGTTTACCACACTATGTTAACTTGTCTTAAACAATTACAGAAAAAATTGAATACCAGTACAATGAGGCAAATAGGATTTGGACTGTGAGATTTGGCTAGTCTATTGGAGTATTGATTTACATGGAGAAGGAATCCTTCAGATTAGATAGCCAAATGATGCTATAGAGGGTGAAGTTTGGAGTGTCTCCTGGAACATGCTCTTACTGTCGAAGACAAAGCTGCCGCCGCCGTTTCATAGAAACGGTGCCGCATCGTTGTCTGCCAGTGACAGCTGTCTGAAAACAAAAACCAACGGCCTATATTGCTTGGTCCCATATTTGACTTTGGCGGGTTACAGAATGAAAGACGCCCAACACCATTGATCCTCTAAGAAAGAGGGAGGAGATAACTGCTGGTGTGGCACGCGGGCAGCGACAACATGACCTTGTGGAGGATCTACAGGTGAGTTTAACTATGCCTGCATCCAGTTCGTGGTATCCTAATCTCCAGGTTTGGTAAATAACTGCCCGAGTTTTTTTTAATCTTGTACATCCAATCCTCACTGTAGAAATGTAGTTTTGTTTTGCATTTGAGTTCAGTAGAAATATATACTGTTGAGAAGTTCGTTTTCATATTTTTTATGGTTCATCTAGTTAGTGACGCATTTAAATATGTCCCTTCACCTACCACATAATATTCAGGAATATAGGTGTTCGAAGAAGTGCATGACCTCAATTCTTATTTTGACTTCTAAAATCACAAACAATTAGATTTAACCAAATAGTACTTGTACAAATGATTTAAAGACACATCATTCTATTCAGAGTTTGAGCGGAGCTCTACTAGTGAAGCATAGGCTCCACCCTTGATGCGCGTTAGTGCTTCATGCCTTCCCTTCTCTACAACCTTGCCTTCCTTGAGGACTGCAATCATGTCAGCCCCTTTGATCGTGGAGAGGCGGTGTGCCACCACAATGGTGGTGCGGCTGACCATTACTCTGTCCAATGCGTCTTGAACAATGCGCTCTGATTCAGCATCCAGGGCGCTCGTTGCCTCATCAAGGAGTAGTATCTTAGGATCCTTGATTATGGCCCTTGCAATAGCTACCCGTTGTTTCTGCCCACCAGACAGCTGAATTCCTTTCTCACCTACCACGGTGTCATATCCTTGAGGTAGGCTTGATATGAACTCATGGGCATTGGCTGCCTTGGCTACAGCCATGACCTCTTCCTCTGTTACATCACCATGTTTCCCATATGTTATGTTGGCACGAATTGTGTCATTGAAAAGCAGTGGCTCCTGGCCTACTAGCCCCATTTGATCCCTTAGCCAGCTTACTTTTAAGCACTTAATTTCAATGCCATCTAGTGAGATTCTACCAGAATCAGGATCATAGAAACGCTCCAATAAAGCAATTATTGTGGACTTGCCACTACCGCTCTCTCCTACTAGCGCCATTATCTGCAAAAGGAAGGTAAATATTGCATCACAACTTTCCAGTGCTAGAGAACCTGAAAATTGCATATATTATGGCCCAAGAACTAGATACATTGCATCCAATTATTTGGGGCAATACTACAGCAAGAAAATGAATAGAAGGTGACTAAGTTGTTGCAAGTTCAATGTACCTTCCCAGAAGGAATGTGCAAGGTAAAGTCACTGAATATCTGGATATCAGGGCGTGACGGGTACTTGAAACTGACATTGTTGAAATCAATGATGCCAGTGACATTCTCCAGTTTCATCCCATCATCGCTACTTGAGTCAATTTTTGACTTCTTATCCAGAATACTGAAAATGGAAATAGCAGCAGCCCTTGCCTTGGTTGCATCTGAGGCCAGTGCACTTGCCTGTGAAACCACAACAACTGCCATAACCAAGGCAAAGATAACCTGGAAAACATCATCAGCTAATAAGTGATAATTGCAAATATTTATGTGCCAAATGGTATCTTGAAATTAGTAGTATTCTTACCCTAAAAACATCTGGAAATGTTGTTTTTTCCTTGATGTACAAACTGTGCACCAACATAGAAACAAAGACCATATGTGAGATATACAATTAAGAATGAGAAGCCATAACCAAGGCCTCCAACAATTCCACTTCGAATTCCTTGTTTCCTAAGTGCTTCGCATTTCTGGTTGTATGTTGTAACTAGTCTTTTCTCCGCGCAGAAAAGATGCTACAGTTCTGATACTACCAACAGCATCAGTTGCAACTTGATTTGCATCTTCATACATCTCCTGCATAATAAGATCAGATTGTCATGATATGCAAAGTATCATTAGGGAATATCATTCTCAATAAAATGGAAAATGATTTCATAGTTTTCATTGATCACCTTAGCATGTTTGTTAAACCCCTTCAAGAACTTTACTTGAACATAACCCTGCGCACCTACCAAAGGAATCAAGCATGTGATGATCAGTGCAAGTCTCCAGTCTGCCACAAAAGCTATGACAAATCCAGTTGTTAATGATGCTATAGACTGCACTATAAGGGCCAAGTTATCTCCTGCTAAGCGCCGGACATTTAACGCATCAACTGAAAGCCGTGTACCAAGTGCACCACTGCAAGTGATAAGGAGGATTCTTAGTATTGGTGTAAATTAACATACGCCTAGAAAATATTAAAACATATAAGTCAAATGTTATAATACCTGGAATTTGAATCATTATCAAACCAAGCAACTTCTTGGTGCACAATGCTTTGAAATGACAATGCACGAATGCGCTCTATAAGCTTTCCCCCAGCGACTGCAAACAGAAAATATTCTGCTGGGATTGAAATCAAACATCCAACTCCCAAAAAAACTGATACCACTGCCCAAAAGCTAGTATCCTTTCGCAGCTTATCTGGTGGTTCATAGAACGATTTTAGAGCACTAGATATTAATATACCAAATATTGGGAAAATGACTCCATGCACTGATGCTGCTATCGAGCCTAATAGAAGAACTGACACTTCTGGCATATTAAGCTTAAAAGACGCCGAATTGGTGCTTTCTTAAGCACCACAACATCGGGAGAGCTCTTCTGTTTTCTGTTCGTCTGTGATCTGATTTTTCGTGCAACTTCGACTGACAATCCTAAGGGGGTCTTGAAGGAATGTCTATTGCTATTACCAAAAGAATCTTTATTCATTGAACGTCTATGTGACAAACTGCTGCTTTTTGGTCTAGAATCTGGCGCCGCAGAATCTGCTATGTTATGCCTTTCATCAGCATGAGTCTCCTGTAGCCTAATAAGCTGGGAGTAAGCCCCGTGGGGATCCTTCACCAGTGCATCATGAGGACCTATATACAATGTGTGTGGGACAAATGAATTATCTTAGCTTGAGAAGGGATATTTTTCAGAAAGGAAAAATAAGTAATTATGAGAGTCCAACCTTGTTCAACTATTTTCCCTTGGTGGACAACAGTTATGCAATCAACATTCCTTACAGTGCTCAGACGATGAGCAACAATGAGTGTGGTCCTTTCCACCATTATCCTATTCAGCGCCTCCTGAACTATCCGCTCAGATTCCGTGTCCAACGCACTTGTTGCTTCATCAAGCAAAAGTATTTTTTGGATCTTTAATGATGGCTCTTGCAATTGCAATTCTTTGCTTTTGTCCTCCAGAAAGTTGTGCGCCACGTTGCCCAACCAATGTATTATAGCCCTGGTATGTCATTAAAACACCATTAGCTTCTTATTACCACAACTTAAAAGTGTTAAGAAATTATTGCAAATATTCATTTAAAAAATATCTCATACATTTGGTAACTTATCGATGAAATTTGCTGCATTTGCAAGCTCAGCTGCTCTCTTGATATCTTCAAGTGTCGCGTCTTCTTTACCATACATTATGTTATCTTTAATGGAGGTCATGAACAGCAGTGGTTCTTGGCTGACCAGACCGATCTTCTCTCTTATCCAACTAAGCCTTAGATTCTTGATGTTAATGCCATCTATCAAAACTTCACCAGCCTGTGGATCATAGAATCGTTCAATTAGGTTGATGACAGTTGACTTCCCACTTCCACTCTCTCCAACTATGGCCATTGTGCTCCCACTGACTACTTGCAATGACAATCCATCTAATATCAATTGAGCAGGTCTTGCAGGGTAGCGAAAGTGAACATCTTTTAGTTCAACGTCGCCCTTGATATCTTCTAAAACCACACCACTGGTGTCGCCTGAATCTATCTCTGGTGTCCTCTTAATCGTTTCAAACAATCTGTATGCTGCAGATTGACCCTCTGCGATCGCAGAAACAGAGGGTGTTGCGTTTCCTAAAGAGCTGTTGCAAATAATTGAATTGTGGCATGGTTAGGACTTTACTGTACTGTATACAATCATTGAATGAAATTTTAATGCCTCAATATGATGTGATAGTTGTAAAACTACTGCACATGTGTCATGTTCTGCATGCATGTGTGCATTCTTTAGGATACCATGAAGTGGATAGAATTAAGTATAAATCTGTTGGGTTTCAACTGTGGTTTCATGTTTGTAATGCTAGGGTTTCAGAAACTCACGCTGCACCGGTCATCACAGCGGTCAAAACTGTGATAATCTTCCCACCAGTATAGCCTTTGTCAACGATTAGCTTTCCACCATACCAGAATGCTAGGCCATAGCTGGAGAACATGATGCAAAATACAGAACCCATGCCAAAACCGTTGATAAGGCCTACCAAAATATCAGTCCTGTATGCCTTCTTTATAAATTTTCTGTACATTGCGATGGCTTTTTTTCTCTCCATTGAAGGAAACTACCTATTGAAACAAGAAAACTTATTAACTTATTATCTTGGAAAGTAAGTAATATACTTTGAACTTATTGGCATAATTTGAACTCACCGTTCGTATAGCCCCTATGGTCTGTTCAACTGTGTCTCCAGCATCTGCATAAGATGTCAGTTTCTTGCTGGCAACTTTGATTAGAAGCTGAGCAGAAACTGCACCAGCGATACCAATTAGTGGTATTGTTGTTAGCAAGACAAGGGTAAGGAGCCAGCCTCTTGTGAATGCTATAATAAAGCCACCCAAAAAAGGAAGAAGTGAGCTGTAGAATCTTTCCTGCCTGTAAATGGTAAGTTCATAGATTTATGAATAGTTCAGCAAGGGCAGCACAAGGTGAGACTTTATGCAGAGAGTATGAAAATTGTACAGCTTGCTAACACACGCACAAAAAAAGAAGCCCTTCATCCATTGTGCTAAAGGTATGAGATTAATAATAAAATTATCTGCATTGTCCCATGTTTTTGCAGGTCTTTGTGTAATACCTTCTCTCCAAGAGCATCCTGGATGACTAGGGTGTCGCTAGACATTCTGGAGACCGCTTCGCCTGTTGTCAACTCTGTATCGAAGAATGCAATGTCTTGTCTCAGGACTGCATTTAAGTATAGAGAACGGATTCGGGCTGACTGCCTTTCTCCTGCTATCGTCCAACATGACACCTCTGTAACAAGTGAAAGTTGAGCCTTTTAACTCATTGTGTAGACGCAGATTCTAACAACTGTTAAATGCACAATTGTGTGGATGTATTAAGATACGGAGTCTCTCTAATTGCTGAACTTGCTTGGCATGTGGTGCACAATTGCTCATGGAAATATACAAAAAAAAAAATATCGGTACTGTTGACGCAAAATAGACATACTATGAAAATATATTCCGTGGAAATCTAATGATACTTATTTTGTATGTCTAAATTTTGATACTATTTTATAATCTAACTTAAATTTAAATTGGTTACTGGAATTGTGTTCTTCTAGGATGGAGGGCGTATGTTATATGGTTCATAACTTCATATATGACTATGTTTCACCTTTTAGCAAGTAGTTTCGGTCACATAGCTTTGAGTGAATCTGGGAAAAAAAATCCACTTACGAAGGAATGAGACAACAGCTGCTCCGATGCCCAAATATACGAAATCCAAAACAACCTGAAGAAAACCAATCGTTATATTCGGTGTTCGTCGGTGGCCTTTCCAAATAAAAAGCAAGCCCTGTTTAGTTCCTATGCACTAACCCAAAGTGCTACAGTCATCGAATCTCTTAACTTATTTATGAAGTATTAAACGTAAGTAAATAAAATAAAAATTAATTGCATAGTTTGGCTGAAAAGTACATGACGAATCTTTTAAGTAGTCCATGGTGGGTCAATAATTATCAAATACAAACGAAAAGTCTTAATATATTTCACCAACTAAACACTTCCAAAGTCGATCGGGTGTTCATCAGTGTCCCTAAAAATGGCGGTTCAGTCTGACGGAGTGGCGGTTGACTCCAGGCACTCACCTTGCTGACGCTGTGGAGGACGTTCCGCACGGTGCTGTCACCGAAGGAGTCGATGACTTTGCCGAATAGAAGGGCCACAAGGGGCTCCGCCACGCCGTTGGCCACGGCCGCCACCGTGCCCACCGCCATCAGCAGCACGTCAAGGCCGTCCGCGTACCTGAACATGCCGAGCAGCGACACCTTCTTTGCCGGGGCCGCATCCTTCTTCTCCTCCCCGCCGTCTCTGCCACCATTCTGATCATCGCCTCTGCTGTTCATGGTCGCGTCCGTGGAGCTCAGCTTGGTGGCGCGTGCTGGAATCTATGTGTCCTTGTGGCGTATATATACATACATAGAATGAACACTTGAACAGGTTCAATCCAGTGCCCCATCCACGGTCTAGCGGGCCTGTAGATTAGAGAGTAGAGACTGGAAGCGACCCGGAACCATCATCATTCATTAAACTAATCACGGCGCCGGTCGTATGGTTCGGTTTACTTATGCGAGAAGCATCAGTGATTCAGTATCAGTTCGACCTGCTTCCTTCTGCAGTTTCAGCGTCATTATCAGCTGACGTGTCACGTGTATACTACTCTAATTAACTGTCTACTTTCACTAAAAAAATAACTGTCTACTTCTAGTAGCGCACTAGCGCTCCTGTTCTTGTCTGAGCATATATGTATTCTCACTTCTGGAGAGTAAATGCTCGCGTAAATCCTCTTGGTGTTTCTGTTTGTCATGAAACTTTCTTTGCTTGTACACAGTCAGTTTAGACAAAGACACTGTCGTAGAAACGTTATTTGCAGAGACTTCATTGGTATGGTGAAGTCATTCGATCTATCATCCTCATCTTTCCGACGCCCTCTTTTCCCCGAAGGCACAGAAGCGTTGCAGGGCGTGGTTTACCGCCCTGCACGACTTGTGGTACAAGCCAATATACATTATTATAAACATAATTTCCCTCGAATCTGTGTTGTTTCCCTCGAATTGGGGTCTCTAGTTTTGTTGGGAACTCCTCTGATTTTTTAGAGCCTAGTTTTTAGTACATCCACTCCAACAAAATCCCTCAAATCTATTTTAATAGACACTGACACGAGAGACCCATCACCAAAATCCACTCGTCGTTGTTCTTATCGACTCAGATATGTGTGCAGAACAACGGGAGTTGGATTTTTTTTGGGGGATGTAGGTAGTATTATATAGAAGTGAATCTATGCTTATTATGTGAGGTGATTATATTACCTAAAATGTAGCTAGCTTATACTAATTCACCGGAGAATCACTTTTTTTTTAAGTCTTACCTTATAATATTAGGGAATCACTTTGAATTACAAATCACTACTCTTATGGATGAATTATTTTTCTCTAAGCTCTCTTTTTCTTAAGGAAGATGGAGCCTATAGGAAAAACTATTCAAACAGTGCTATACAAAATTATTTGATTAAGTTGTCTTCAATACATTTTATATAAACTTATTTAAACTTATGGATGTCGCGGGTTGTGGCTGCTAGTCTGCTAGGAGACATGGCGCTTCCACGACATCACATAGCGTCATGAACCTTATGGATTTGGAATGTTACAGCGTGTTTGGTTCACAGATTGATCTCGTTGACATGAGTTGATGTAGCATGAGTCCATCCGTCGTTCTACTCAGAATAAACCCGTCCTGAGAATCACCTAGACGTGACTTTTCAGAAGTAATACGTGGAATGTCCCTATCTTTATTTCAACTTACACTACAAACTACACAACGCATGTAGGTTCAAGGTTTGGATGATTCGGATGTAGCGAACCCGCAAACCAAACGCGGCTTGTTAATGATTGTTGGTTTTTTCTCACTGTACTCCCTCCATCCCATTATACAAGTCGTTTTAGGAGGTGGGGGGAGTACCAAGACAAGAACTAAATTACCTGCATGCCCCTAGAAATCCCATGATTGAATAGACAAATATCACTGTACAATCAGAGTTCAGCATTAAATGCATGTTTCAAACACATCCCCATCATCCACTCGCGCTCCAAAGTAGTACCACAGTAGTCCTACTACTATCCACTTGCATGCACAATTTTCATTAAACAATTGAAAAGTTCACCAAAACTAAATTTTCCAGCGGGAAGCTTAGCGCCAAAAATTAGAAGAAACTAAACAAGCAAATTCAAATAGCCATTCAGGCGCGTAATTTAACTTCTGGGGTACTAAAAGCCACTTCCTTACTGCCCACCGCTTCAAACCATTCACTTGCCATGGCCCTTGACTTGAATGCAGCTCCAGATGAGGAAGGAGATGAGGGACCTGATCTCAACCACCCACCTGCAAATGAACAAGATAGGGGTATCCATGATCCCTTCGAAGCTGTTGGTGCATGCGAAATAAGAAGAGGTGATCCTTTACCTGCCCTCCTTCCACCTGCAGTTTAGTACGATGATGACTTGTTTTTTCCTCTCTTTTCTGTCTCCTGAAATGAGTTTGCTTGGATTTTGTTTCTCACTTCTCTTTTCTGTGGCTCCACTACAAGTGGAATTTACAGTTGTCCGCCCATTTGATTTAAATGAACAAGAACCAAGCCTACATGCAGGTGAATATTTGCATCAGTTCTATACAATGCTCGTTTCAGTAGCACAAATAAAGTGGTGTGTTTATGTCTCACCTGAAACTAACTTTTGCAGCAGGACACAATGCAGGACCAGATGACTTACCTGGCCTCTTTGATGATGCACCAGTTCATAATGTGTGCCATCCCTTTGATTTGAATCTTACTGAACAGGGCAGTGCACAAGAAAACCTGATAACAGGTAATTATTTCCAATCAGAGACTTGAGCATAGATGTATGTTCGCTGAAAAAAATAATGCATTTGTGCACATCGTAGGCAAAATTAGTACCTGTGTCCATATCTGCAGCATGTGTGATAGAAAAAATAATCCTGAAACACATTTATTAGCTCAAGTCCAAAATGATTTCTACTTATCAGTTCATATTTTTATACAGGTGGACAAGATGCGTTGGAGGATCTCATAGAAGAGTGTGGTGTTTACACTGAAAGTGTTGACACCGCATTTGATGAAGAGGAGTTGTTGGACTCAGATGGTGAAGAAGATGAACCAACACATGATGAGGAAGAGAATGCCCAAGCACATGATGGTGTACATGATGACCAAGGAAATCATTATCAGGCTGGACATAGGGCGAAGGAAATAACAGATAGACAAAGACAAGACATATTTGAAGATTTGCTTCGCAGCAGCAATAATGGGAAATTAAAAAGAATTGCTACAACTATTATTGCAGCAAAGTACAATGTTCATAAACGTACCGTAGAACGTGTATGGGAGAGAGCAAAGCAATGTTGGGCACAGGGTATACCAGTTGATGTCAAGGGTTTAAAACATAAGAACTATGGCCGCAAAAAAATTCATGTGGACCTCTCTGGAGTTCCAAATATTCCCCTAAGTACAAGGGGTACTATAAAATCACTTGCAAATGCTCTAGGTGTCCAGAAAAGCAGTTTGCATAGGACGTTCAAACAAGGATTGCTACGACGACACTCCAACTCACTGAAGCCCTATTTGAAGGAAGCAAATAAAATGTCTAGGCTGCAGTGGTGTCTCTCTATGCTGGAACCAAGTACACGCCAAATAATCCTATGTTCAAAGAAATGAAAAACATAATCCACACGGATGAGAAGTGGTTCAATGGGACACGAAAAAGAATAAGAAGATGTACATGACTCCGCATTTAAGAAGACCCACACGGGACGGTGCAAAATAAGAATGCCATTGACAAAGTCATGTTTTATTCTGCAGTTTCACGGCCTATGTTTGATGCCGAAGGCAGATGTTATTTTGATGGAAAATTAGGCTTATGGCCTTTTGTCCGTAAGGTAACAATCAGTTCATGTTTTATTCTTGTTTTAGTACATAAGACTCACTATTCTATTATTCTCATACGAATCTTTGTACTATCAGGAACCGGCACCAAGAAGAAGTGAAAATAGGCCTAGGGGCACACTTATCACGAAGACAATGAAGGTTGACAGAAACACAATGAGATCTTTTATGATCACAAAACTTCTTGAAGCTATACGCATTCGTTGGCCTAGAGAACATGCCCACGAGACAATTTGGATACACAAGACAATGCACCCTCACATATCCACGCCGATGATGTAGAATTTACAACAGCGGTTGCCCACAATCGGACTTGATATACGCATAATGAATCAACCAAATAATTCGCGACATGAATTGCCTAGACCTTGGTTTCTTTGCTTCTCTTGATCGTTGACGGATCGAATCGACATCTAGAAACATCGATGAGCTCATCGCAAATGTGACCAATGAATATGAAAACTACAACCCTATTCTTCTAAATAGGGTATTTCTCACGCTACAATCATGCATGGTTGAAGTTATGAAAGCTAATGGAGGGAATAGGTACAAGATCCCACACATGAATAAGGAGAGGTTGGAGGCTGCAGGCATGCTTCCCATATCTCTTAGCTGCGACCCGGAGATAGTTGAAAAGGCAACTGAGTTGTTGAACAACTAATCGAGAAGTGTGTACTTGTAAATATGTTCAGCTTTTGCTGAATCGTTGGTCAGCAAGTAATGCTTTTGTGTAGGTCAGCAAGTAATGCTTTGTGTAGGTCAGCAAGGCATGCTTTTGTATAGATGCTTTTGCGTTGTTCAACAACTAAATATATTGTCTATATAACCATGGTTTTCTTTCAGTTTGTTCGTATGCAATGCATTTGTTATTGTAAGCATGACAATCATTGTGCTATACTGCTATCCATTTGACATTACAAGCATGACAAATAAAATAAAAGAAGGCACTACACATGAACCATTACTCCACATAAACCATTACTCCACCATTTGACATTGCATTAGTACGTTGTACATATATTGCTGCAACCATGGCTAAACAGCAGCAGCAAAACACTAATATGGCCTATTTACAATCAAAAGACCGTGCGGGAGACAACTTGTGTATATATAGGCTCCATCGCAAGCAAAAGGCCTTCACTACGATCTTGGGAATTTACGCCTAGTGGTACTAAAGTTAACGCACACTTGAAACAAGTGATCAGATGTGTTACCTATTGTTCATAGTTAATCACTTTCGACCTGCGAATGGCCACGCAAGTCCACGCCATCATGCACCCAGCTTGCCTCATCGTCCGTGGACATATCAGAGATGCTGGCCTTTTGGTCTCCAAGTTCATCCTTGGGGCTATGCTTCTGCTCCATGTGCTCCTTTCCTCTATTTTTGTCCAACTTCTTATTACCCATGTCCTCCTTCTCCTTCCTTTCCCGTTCCAGCTCCTCTTCCTGGGATGCAATAAGCCGACGAAAGTCACGAAGCTGCTGACTGCACACAATATGTACGCACAGTGAACAGCCTAGCACAATCTCAAGAAAAGTGGATGGCATGGTCAGAATGTCTTACCCCAAACTACGGCGACCTTGGGCACTGATGCCCTGTGCCTCTGTTTCGGGCACAAATTCGTCGTCGTCAGCAAGTAAAGATGAACTGTTATCAACTCCTTCTTCAGGCCAATCAGGGAACAACTCGAACTGCTCAGCTCCGCCTTCCTCAGTATCTTGAGCAAAATCTTGGCCTTCAATGGCGATGCAGTAGTGCTTCTTGTCCCACCAAGTTCGGGGCGGCGATCTCGCCCGCATGCGAGTTGCGGTTTGCATCCCTCGGGTTGCCGCGATCCTGAAACCGCGCCTCATGTTGGGACCGCAGCTGCCGCCGTCACCTCCGTCCCTCACCTTCAGGGCGACATTGGAGGTCGCATCGGCGCCGCCTCCCACCTTCAGGTCGACCTTGGAGGTCGCATCGACGGCGCCCCCAACCTCCAGGGCGACCGTGGAGGCCGCATCGCCGCCACCCCCCACCTTCCGGGCGAACTTGGAGGCCGCATCGCCGTCGTCGTTTGCGCTTGCTTTGGCCCCGTGCGGCGACGAGCTCTCGACAACGAATCCGGGCTAGGCGGTCGCGCGAAAGCTTGGCGGCGCCATTCGGGAGCCGACCATGGTGGGGAGGTTGGCGGCGGGAGATGGAGCGGGATGGAAGCGGGAGGAGATGGACCGACGATGGAGGCGGAGAGTCCGATGGGGATGATTTTTTTTTTTTTTTTTTGAGGAGGCGACGAGGATGAATGGCTGTGCGTGCGGCGTGCCTAGTCAATGAGAGCTTGTGCGTGCGCATGCCTCGTCAAAGCCTTCCCGAGCCTTCCTGATAAGCCTTCCCACCGTCTTTTTTTTTTTTTTTTATTCACGTATTGGGTGGGAGGCGGGGATGTGATCGATGGATGGATGGATCGGATCATTTGGCGGGCCTCGTCTTTGTAGGGTGCGAGTCTACAACGACTTCTATTTTGATACTTCTTCACCGTGCTAAAACGACGTATATAATGGGATGGAGGGAGTATCTTCCTTCAGCTCCAAGTAGCTGTAGTACCAAGTGGGAGGTGGGAGGGTGTACACAATACTTGTCAACCTTTGACTGCCCAGAGAATAATTAGCCGGATCGGTGGAGACTTGAGCCTTTCTTTGACTTGTCTCCTGGAGGGACGGAGGGATGATGTTCCTTGCATGCCAACTTGCCAAGCACGCAGTAGGCTATGGTGGCGAGCTATTCAGGGCGGGCCCGCTCGTCAGTAATAGATAATATAGGATAATATAGGGGAAAAAAAAAAAGCCAACGAAACCTTTTGTGCGATGCGATCTGCTCGCTGCCACTTGCCGGTCGCGGCAATCCCGCGCTGCATGGGCCGGCCCAGGAGCTTGCGGATGGGAGTTCAATCAAATATGCCGCCATCGAAAATTATCTGCGTACCTTCTTCCTTGCTCGCTGCCGGTGGTGGGTAATTTTCACAACTCCTCGAGGAGATACGAAACAATATAGTTTTTAGTGCACCCCTTGAAGAGCTCCATGAAATCTATGGATCTGACCATCAGATTCATGGTTTTTGCCGATCTAGGTTTCGTGAATCTAAAGTGTTCGGCTGAGATCGTGGGATGAAGAAGCGTTTTCTTTTTTCCTAATCTAGAGCTGATAGAGCTCTACCAAACAAGCCCTAATTAATTATACGTGTGTTTTTTTCTCTATTTTTTGTCGCTCTCTTGTTTCTCGCTTATGCTTTACTACTAAGTGAAGGAACACCAGATGTCCAACGAACAAGCAAGGTTAGCATATAAACTTGCTATTTTTCAAAATTATATAAACGTGCTAATTTTTTTCGAGAAATTAGCTCTATGACCCTGGAAAAAAATACCTCCCAGGTGTATGGATCCTTTTTCTGAACTTTTCTCTTGACGGTTTTACCCCTGGCCACAAAAAAATGTGGGGTTTTATTTGCTTTTTTTATATTTACGGACACATACCTTTTAGGTATTATCTTATTTCTAATCGTGCATCTTTTTGGCTTACCGTCTGCACGCCTGTGCATCGTCGATCTGTCTTCCAAGGGCTGTGGTTCGGCGTCCCCTCCCCGTACCCAAGTTTCTGTCATGGCCCACCTGTCATGGAAACATTGAGATGTAACTGTTCAAACTTTTTGGAAAACGCGCTTTCTCTCTCTTCCCAGTCCCCTCCTATTCTCGCTCCGGCCTCCTCCGTTCTTCCTCTTCAGCTCTCGAGAGGCGACGAGGCGACTCCACAGCGACTCCGGCGCCGGCCAGGCGAGCTAGGCGTCGAACGGATCTAGGGGAGCCCCGCGCTCACTGGTAGTTTTATCCGCCCGCATTCTCTTTTCCATCTCGGATTCGATTTTCTGTGTTTTGTTGCTTATCCAAATCGATTTTGCTTCCGTTTGTGGGTTTTGAGGCAACTGCGACGGCGATTAGGACTCTCCGACGGCGATGTGGTGACTCCGACGACGACTAATCGACAGCGGCGTTGAATCTAGGGCCGCGCACCTCACTGCTTGGTGTCTGGCTTTCAGTTCATCGCCGGAATCAGAGGTGTCTCGTATCTGCGTTTCTTCTCCCCACATGCGCTCCGGTCCCCGTTAGAGGCGGCCTCCAGTTGCGGTCGATTTTGCTGCCCCAAGGGTCTTCTATTTCCAGGCGGTCTGCTGTAGCCCTTCTTCATTTTGCCTGCAAGTAAGTTTTCTCCGCTCTCCTCTGCTATTTTTTGCGTGTTTACCATGCAATGTCCTCTTAAATAGATTTGCATGCCCCTGTTCTCTATAATTAGATCTGTGTGGTTGCATTTTCTGTGCGGAAAGACACAATTTGTCGTTTGTGTGTTGATTGGTAACTGCAGTATGTTTGATATCTCAATGCCTGCTTCCCCGACTGCAGACCTGTTTGGATGAGTAGCTGAGAATTCTGAATGCTTAAAGTTTTGCTAGATTGTTGGACATGCTCTATGAATGATCGTTTTCTGCAGGCCTGGTCGGGGCAGATCAATGTGATTGATAGATAAAATGAGTCCACTTAATGCAAATTATATCCATTTAATGAGTTCTCTGGTTTTGGGATGTATCTTTGGTATGTTGATGGAGACACTGCTGTCATGCTTAGTTGCACCTGAATACGATCTGTTTTTGCTGTTTTGGACATAATGTGTTTTGAGACGGAAAGGTCAGGTCGTGTCTGTTGTGTGATCTCCTGTCTGCCTTTGAGCTTGCTTTTGTTTTATGTGGCTCTCCCTCTCTCTCTGTTGCATTCATGTGGCATTTGAGTAGGTGTTAAGGCATAATTTCAAGAATATTAGTGGATCTAGATTACTTTTGGATGCCAGGATCTGCAATCTGAAATGTTAGATAGGTTGTCTAGTTTCTTAAATGTTTTCTGGATCTAGTTTTGTGATATGTACTGGTTGCCTAGTTTAAGCTCATTTTTTTTAGGTGTTTGAACCACCTCCATAACATGCTGGGTTCAGTCTGTTTAGTCTCAGGTTTCATTTACAATTTCATTTAGGTTTCAATAGTTTTTGAGCAGCTGTGAATTCTATTTGTATTGTGGCTTTGTTTTCAGCCTCCAATTTAGGCCAATTTTTTGTGAATGTAGCTTAACTTCTGCTTAAATGGTTGCATTTCTTTTTTAGCTATATGCTCATTTTTTTTTTGAGGATACCTCCTACTAGACATGAAATTCAGTATAAAATATTTAGAAGAGGTTACAATTCAATTTATGTTATTCTCTGTAATGTATATATGTAGAAAAGCATTTCTTCTTTTTTTACACCAAGTAATTTTTCATGTTTCTGTTAGTCATTTTTTTAATATCAAACTTATAGCCTGCTAATGCATGTATAGGCTGTAAAACCGAAGACTAAATGCCATTCTGCTAAAGTATGTGGTTAGTACTGCCATGATCTGAATGCCATGATATGAATGTTAGTTTTTTTTCTTGCTAATGCATGTATAGGCTACTATGAAATCTGTATGTGCATGAGACAACTAAATCGCCTTTTAAAATTTGCTAAATTCATTTTCTGAAATTATTAAATTGATTTTCTGAAACAGTAGATTTGCCTTTTCCATCTAAACACGATCTTTGTGTGTCTTTTTTTTATTTTTGAGGTGCTGTTATTATTAAGTTTGTGAAATGGTTAGAGGTTAGGTACCGGCTGTTGTGCCTACAGTTGCTCCAAAGGTATTTTCCACACATTTATTCATCTTTCTATGTGCCCCCTTTAATGCACCTGTGTGTCTTTTTACTTTTTGGCTGCTATTTTTGTCTAACTCATCTTGTATTTTCAGCTTCGAAGGCAACGAGCTTCCTCGTCATGACTTGTGAAGCTATATGAGGATTTGACTACTAATCAGAGGGAAAAATAGAGTCCATAGGTTTTGGAGGGCTTTCGCAGAGCTCCTCTGCTATTTAGCTCCTTTTTGTATAAGTGGGTTTTTCATGAAGATAACGATGCAAAGGCGGATTTAAAACGCGTGCTTAATCTGGATATAAAGGAGGTACTTTTTTTTTTGCAAACATGTTTCTTGCTGCTACTCTCAGCATGTTCTTCTGTGACACAAAATCATTAGTTAGGCAATTTATCAGCTATCTATTATGCAAATTAGCATCATGGCTCAGGCATTTCATTAACATGCTTTAGCAATTTAGGAAATGTACCCATAAGCTTATACAAACCAGAACAGGTTTAATACTTTGGTCGCACAAACTCTGAACTTAGTAAAAATTGTAAAGACATGTCTGCCAATAATATCATAATAGTAACTTCTAATTCTTGGCTTCATGTTTCAGTTTAAAACTGTTCCCTGACTCTGAACATCGCTGCTGAGCTTGTGGGGGCATTTTCGCATTGTCATCATATGATTTGCAAATGCTGCATCTATTTTTCCTCTTTGGTTGAGCATTCATCCCCTTTTTTGGCCTCTTTTTCCCTCCTGCGCCGTTTGTGCTTTGATTTTTGGGGGGGTTGTTATGTACATGTGATGAACTTGGTTCCGCCTCTGCACCTGCAGTTCAAAATGCAATGTAAGCATTTTTAAGGAATCAAGTTATTGGTGTATTAGTTTTGGGGTAATTCAAAGTCTAAACCAATTGCTTGCAGCAAGGATTCAGTTGTGCCCAGACCATCTTGTGCTCTTCCTGTAGGTATAGTGTTTGGAGCACTAGGGATAGCAACACTAGGCTGCTGGTTGAACTCTGCAGCCTACTGGTTGGACGCTGCAGCTTGCTCATTTGACGCCACAGCCTGCTAGTTGGACGCTGCAGTCTGCCTAGATTTAGGAGGCATCATCTTGTTCTTTTTTTGGCTTTTTGTTACACGTTGTTGGGGCAGTAGGCAACAAATCTT
This sequence comes from Hyparrhenia diplandra, assembly GCA_015847255.1. Classification (NCBI taxonomy): domain Eukaryota; kingdom Viridiplantae; phylum Streptophyta; class Magnoliopsida; order Poales; family Poaceae; genus Hyparrhenia; species Hyparrhenia diplandra. The sequence goes on along the minus strand of JADLZK010008628.1, from coordinate 43,109 downwards.
CTCTTTCTTGGATTGTTACCTCAAGGGAATTGCAAGCTTCGTGAGAAAGGGGTGCACGTTTTTTTTGATAGTTATGGATGTAGCTTGTATTAAGCTTCAGAGGAGAGGCCATCTCCCATTTTTCTTTCAGACCTGCAGTAGGGGAGGGTAGTCAGGTAGGAGGGGGGCAGAGGTCTATTTTGGCAGTCAAATTAAAATATTGAGTTAGGCAAGTTATTATTATTCCGGCCTCAATTTAATTTTAGTTTTTGCTAGCCTATTCTACATGATATAAACCTTAACTGATCAGAGGTCTATTTTGGCAGTCAAATTAAAATATTGGGTCAGGCAAGTTATTATTATTCCGCCCTCAATTTAATTTCAGTTTTTGCTAGCCTATTCTGCATGATATAAACCTTAACTGATCACACCAATGGATCAAAAGTGAGCGGTTCTTGTGCAGTTTCTGATTGACATGTCCAAGCTATGTAATCTGGCCTGAATTGCTTTGTTAGGTTTTTGAAAAAGTGAGCCAGCAAGTTAAATCTACTTTTATGCAAAAGAACAACACCTTAGCAGTACCTTTCTGTAGAGAGGACATTTTGTAGTCTCAATAGATGAACATCTACATGGCAGCTATGGCATATGGTTGTGGCAGCCCCGGTTGTTGTTTTCCCTAACAGACCACTCTATCATGTGGCATATACACCCCATAATTGAATTTTGTTTATGAAAAACATTTGATTTGTTTACACAATAGGAATGAATTCCTTTTTTGTTCTGTTCAAATTTGATTTTTTTGTGTTGCTGATCATGCATTTCTATATCATTGCAGCTATGAGGCCATGAACCATCAAGTTGAACTTGCTTCTCAGGATACTTGTCACCAGAAGAGAGGAATATTTGTTGATGCAGGCAGGATTATATGTATGAGGTTTCTGTGATGCAGACCATGCTAAATAGGAGTGTGCAGATGATGTTAAGTAGGATTTCTGATATGAATTTGCTTCTCTATCATGTGAATCAAAACAATGGAGTTTGCTTTGTCTTAGGAACAGATCTAGATGGGGATGTTGATGAATATTGAATGATGGTGCTTAGCATGTTTGCTAGCAGGGCATACCTGATTTGCTCGCGTTTTTGGATGTCCCTGATCCTTATTTGTTTTTTTGGATCCGTTCGTGGGCCTGATGGTGGCAGCGCCCAGGGGGAAGAATGCCCTGTGTGTTACTTTGCGTGTCTGGGAAGGGGAACTCTTGTGTACAATTTTTGGGCCTGGTCAGTGCTAGGCCTTTCTTTGTCCAGGTAGGGCTACGACCAGGAATCTGATTTGTGTCGGGGGACGGAATCGGCGGGTGGAGGGGGAAAATTTGATCGGGGTGATTTGGTGTGGGCAGGCCATAAGCCTAACGTCTGCATGTGCAGCCGTTAGCCGCCTCCTAATTTTTATGCGTGAATTTATTTGTTCAATATTACTCTAAATATGTAGGAAAAAGTAAAACTTTGTTTTTTTTTTTTTCCTAACGGGTAAATCAGTCTTTTTACCCTTTGACTTAACATCATTAGCTATCCAAAACTGACAGAAGGCTATAGAGGCAAGTAAAATATGTTCCAAAGCCATTGAGAAAAGTTTGAAAAACATGGGCATACAACTAACGATGTGTTTGGTTGGACCGTGTCTTTTGGAAAACAGCTGTGGCATGTGACTTTTGGAAAAATAGTTTTAGAAAAACTGTTGTGGATGGTTGAGGTATTGTGGCTTTTAGGAAAGCCCTATAATTATAAGCGGGACCACATATTGCACTTCTTCCTCTCGCCCGTGGTTGCCATGCCGGGAGGGCCCCCACCGGCTGCCACAACGCATGGGAGGGGAGGGGCTCGCCGACCGCCGCCGCGCCGGGAGGGGCTCACTGTCCTGAAAGAGGGAGAGGGGCTCGTTGTTCGCCATCGAGCCGGGGAGGGGCATAGCCGCAGAGTTGTCCATGGACCATGGGATGCTAACTGTATCGCTACAAACAAGCAGTAAGAAAATATGTTAAGAGATTTAAATAGTTTTAAAAGCTACATGGTAGAGTCTGCGTTGTGAATGCCCGAGGGGCTGGAAAGCGGGCCCACATCCACACAATAGTACTCCTTCCGTTCCGGAAAAACTTGCAACTATGGGTTTGCGTTATTACATAAAGTAGCTCACTTTTGACCAAGTTTAGCGAATAGTATCCAAATTTATGACTCCAAATTATTTTATTATGAAAATATATCTCATAATTAATCTAATGATATTTATTTAATATTGTAACTATTTATAGTTTTTTATCTATAATTAGTTAAAACTTGGTTGACTAAAAAGCAAGGACAGTCTTTGGAGTTGATTGTTTTCCGGAACGGAGGGAGTAAATGCTCTCGTCCTCGTGAGTGAGAACGGAACTCAAGCCCTAGATCACACGACATGATAGGTTCGCTTCTTTCCCCTGTCCTTGGTCGACGGCGGCGGCGTGTTCATGGCGGATGGCAACGTAACCGTGTCTTACGGGCGCCGCGACTTCACCCGGCTGTCTAGCCTACGCACCTCCTCGGTGTCGAATTCGTCCGATAGGCTCTCCTCCGTGGTGAAGGATTCTTGTATGAATCTCGCAGGAGTCGAACCTTTTGTCGACGAGGCAGAGCGATTGGCCAAGGCCAGGACGCGGAACGGATGCGGTTTCTGCGGGAGATGGCACGGGATAAGGAACAACGCGATCGGGGAGCGGATGGCGGAAGATCGCATCCGCGACTTCGATCCCAAGCAAGGCGGCGAATACTTCACCAGACTGCACTTCGTCGATCTCACAAAATTCGATCTCGACGCAGAGTGTAAGTCCATCCGTCGATTCAATTCTTTAGATCTTGATGAGGAGTGTATGTCCGTCGGCCGATTCAATTCTGATCAGATCAGTCCCCGCTGCCCTGACATTTCTTCATACCTATTGCATCTTTCTTGAAAAAATCACCAAAGCTAAGTTTGCACTTTAAGCTATTATTTGTTTAGCTATTCGATCAGAGGTCGTCACTACCTAGTTTGTCTCTTGATGAATTGACAAGTGCATGCAGACTTGATCGTTTATATTATCTTCAATTGTTAGTCCCTCGATATAATTATTTGATATGCACTAGATATTATGTATCTAGAAATGCGAATATGGCGTACAGTTTGGAACTGATGAGTATATATGAATCTAGTTTGTAGATAACCTAACTTTATTATTTTCCAAACCACAGCGCCACGTGGTCCGATGAGATTTACTGATGTTGTCTATAAAAGTAAGGACGACTATGAGCTGTGTGAGGGAATAAACATCTTCTCTGTGAGAATAGCCACCTCTGATGTTGGCTTCCCAATCCATGTGTATGGCACTGTCATTGCTCGAGACAGTCTGGACAAAAAGTGTGTTTACGTCTTCTGCCGTGACAGAGATCATTGCCAAGTCATCAACTCTGAGGTATGTACATTGTCCACTTGCTACTATTCCTGTAAACAAAGATCTGTTGTACACGTTACATGAGTTGGCCACGGATTGCTAAGTTAATATATACTGACCTGCATTTTGTTTCTATTGATCAATGATGTAACTGCTAATATTTATCATTTGTTCCATCAGTTTTGTGATGTCCATCTTCGTCCCTTATTCTGAATTCATTTATGGTGCAGAAATTTGGAGATTTAAAGTCTGCTGATCAATAATCATCACAATGTTAGATAATTGTGTAGTATCTAAATGTTACTAAATTGCAGTGTAAAGAATGAAGCATAAGCTTGTGATGTGTTATTTTCTTACTGCTTGTTTGTAGCGATACAATTAGCATCCCATGGTCCATGGGCAACTGGTAGCAAGAACCAGATGGCGCAACATCCTCCTTGGACAACATCCAATTGTTGTCCAATAGAAGTATATTGCTGTTTTTATGCTGTGGTTTGGATGTTATATGGAACAGAGTAAATCTAAATTTAACATCTTTAAACAATTTATGTGAACCTAATATCTAAGTAGTATGTATAATATTGATGAACTACATATTTGGAATCTTGGATCCTTGGTATAATATCTCTTATATGGAAATTATAGATCACATTTTTATTATATTTGACATCCACCTTAATGGTACTTCTATTTGAACCTACATCTCATGACATCACATGTAAACGGATCGTTAACTGTTTCATCTAGTTTTGCTTTAATATTTTCTATTTTGCTTACAACATTTTTTGTAATTCACTGAAATATAATATGACACTAACATATTATATAAACATCTTCGTAGGATGAATCTTTGGCCTTGACAGGTCCGAAACGGGGACTCGCGTTGATAGGTGAGAATTATGTTGAGATTGACTTGAAGATTAAGGATCATGAAGGGCAGGACAAAGAACTCAGTAAAGGAATCATATCGATCCCTGGCATAGAGCGTCGAGACTTGGAGCGATTTGAGATTGAAAGTGGCTCTCTTGCTACCAGGCTTAGTACTGTGGATGTGCTGTATGGAGTTGTGAAAGATGCGGTGGAGGGTACCATTGCTATTGAAATTCTACAAGGAGACTTCGATGGAAAGATCACTGCCCAGACGACCAGTATCCTGAACAACATTGTGCTTTATGATAGTCAAGTGGTTGGTTGTATGACTGGTGATGATGGCACTGGAGCTATGAAGCTTTTGCGATCCATCGTATCTGTGTATGTGAAGGACAAGCTGATAATTGTTGCTGAAACCAGTGACGGTAAGTTTAAAACAAACCATTGATTTTACTCCCAAGATCAACGGTAGAAAGGAAGAAGTTATAACTGTTGGTGTCACTGAGATGCGGATGAAGGTTGCTTGGTCCGTAATGGACTTTTAAGTGAGATCATGGCAACTTAAGGTTTGATTATGGCAGGATCTGGATGACTCGATGTAAGTACACCAGACTAGTGATGTTAGGGTTATTATTGGACTTCAAATAAGTAGTTATTAACGTGTTGAGACTTTTATGTTAGGGTTATAGATGCGGAGAAAAATTGTTCTAATCAGCAAATTGCTGCGCTGCGAGAATAAGGAACAGGGCATGTGAAACCTTTGCTGCAGTTTAGAGAGTTTAGGACGTGTGCTGAACTGAAGGGAAAAATAGAGTGGGCCACTGTACAGTGAGGACAAAAACGCCAACGGAAAACTGTAACTGGAAACGGGATTGCTACAATCAAAATAGATAGGTAATAAAGATAGAAATCTAATTACCATTGCTGAAAGCATATCGTAGCGTCGGAAATGGGTAGGGCAAATAAGTCTTTTCCAGTGCCAAGTTGGAGAGCGAAAATGGCAAAAATGAACTGTTTTCTGGGCAAAAACACAGTGGCTCGTATAAGAGTGACTTTGGACCTGTGCCTCCGTAAGAGTGGCATATAGTTAGAAAAAAAAAAAGAAAAAAAAACTTCGCCAGAAGCCCAGGAGAGCCAACAGGACGTAGCCTAGCATCGACATTCGCCAGAAACCCAGCAGAGGCAAAGCAAGCAAAGCAACCACTGTCCACTGCGCATGAAGCGAACCCGACGGTCACGAGCTCGTGACACGACGCGAACGGCAGGAACGCGTCTCATCCAACCCAACGCGATCTGATCGCCGCGGAATCCCTCCGTTTCCCGAAACGCAGCAGACCGCCGCGCCCAAAGGAACGAACCACCCCAACGAACCTTGCCTCTCTGGGCCTGTGGGCTGGCATCCCGCGTCGCGGTGCACGGCGCGCACGCACGCTTCCTGGCTACGACGCGTGAGCGATCGAGCGGCTGAGCAGTGAGCAGCCTGCAGCCACCAGCCAGGCTCTCTCGGCTAGTACGGTACGCACACAGTCGGAGTAGCCACACGAGCAGGCCAGCAGGACGGGAGGGATCATGACGCGGAAGCCTGTGGCAGCGGCGGCGCAGCAGCGTGGCGCGGGCGGCACGGGCGAGGGGGTGACGACGAGGACGACGCTCAAGCGGGGGCGTGGACGCCGGAGGAGGACGCGCTGCTGTCGCGAGCCGTGGCGAAGGAAGGGGAGGGGCGGTGGCGCACGCTGCCGCGGCGCGCGGGGCTGCTGCGCTGCGGCAAGAGCTGCAGGCTTCGGTGGATGAACTACCTCAGGCCGGACATCAAGCGCGGGCCCATCGCCGCCGACGAGGAGGACCTCATCCTACGCCTCCACCGCCTGCTCGGCAACCGGTGCGTGTACACTGTGTGCACTAGTTCTCTTCTCCCCTGCAGCGCAGTGCCAACGTGCAATGCTTAAATCCTACGTGTGCGTGCGTGCGTGCGTGCAGGTGGTCGCTGATCGCCGGGCGGCTGCCTGGGCGCACGGACAACGAGATCAAGAACTACTGGAACTCGCACCTCAGCAAGAAGCTCATCGCGCGGGGCATCGACCCGCGGACGCACACGCCTCTGCCCGGACCCGGAGCAGCTGCAAGCCCCCACTCCCACCGTGCCGACGCAGCGGCAGCTGCTGCCTCTGCCTGTTCGGTCGACAAGATGCCACCACTCCCGGAAGTCGAGCCAAGCACACAGTCCGCGCCGCCGCCGCCAGCGTACCCAAGCTTGTCTTCCGGCGCCGGTGTTGGTGGCGACCTCGCCGGCATGATGGGTCTCGGCGCCGAGGGCTTCGACGTATTCGGTGATCCGTTCAGTGCAGCAGCTCGTGGCGGCGGCTTCGACTTGGGCTGCCCCATGGTGGACGACGCCACCTTCTCCTCGTTCCTCGACTCGTTGATGAACGAGGAGCGCATCGGCGATTACTTTGGCGATCACAAGCAGGATGCTGATGATGAGAACGATCAGGGTGGAGCTTAGCTTATTGACGACGATTTCCACAGGGCACAATTACTTCCTTTGCATTTTAGTGGTGAATGCAATACTGTTCAGTGCATTTTAGTCATGATTCATGAATGAATAGTATATATACGTAGAGGCACTGAATCTATCTCTTTGCATGGTTGGTGTTTATGTGTGATAGTTTGATCAAGCATAGGGAAACATGAGTAATGAGAATATTCATGGAGTGATTGAAACAGAACTAGTACTGAATTGGTAATTTGGTACTGTAATTAAGGTCTGGCTTAATGTCTGCACCTACTGCTCATGCGTGCGCATTATGCCAAGAGAGCAGTTTGAGCACTAACGGGGCCACAAACCTGCAGCTCTGCCCATCTATGTATGTATGCACGCACAGCTCATTTTGAGAATTCTACCAATCGCAATGAACATCCATGCTGATATATATACTGGATTGTCTGAAACCGCACGCTTGTCGACTGTATAGCATCTAGCACTTCAATTTAAACGGACAATCCTGCACGCTGGCAAGAAAGGGAAGCGTAGAACAGCGTGTGCTTGAGGATAGGATTCTCACGAGAACAGCACGGCCAACATCTGAATGACTGAATGTCTGAAACGTCAAAGCCTCATCAAAGTAGTACAAGCAAGAACAGAGTAAATCGACAGTAAGATGCATGTAAGAAGCCAATGCGAAAGTATTTCATACAAGGAGAGACGGCAACCTGTAGCCTGAGTTGCAGGCAGCCTCCATGCGTGCTCAACCGCTTGATGCTGCCGTGCATTGCTTCCCCACCCCATCAGGAACCTCCATTGGCCATGGCCAAGACGAGCCGACGAGGTCTCAGCTGTCGCTGCAGGGGTGCTTTTGTGAAGAAGCACCGGCGCGCGGTAGAGAAGCCAAGTGCAAGGCCGATATATAGAGTGATGCTGATTGTACACCGTGCGAGATGGACGACTGTCAGGTTGGGACTCATCCAGCAGGAAACAGAACGCGGTGAGACTCCTTTGCCCGTGTGCTCCAGCTCCAGGTGTGTGTATTCTACTTACCTAGCAAATTGACTGGTAGATGCACATTTTTCTTGGAGTTGAAACTTGAAAGTAAGAGGGTTCAGTACTCTATTGTGACAGTGGCGTGGATGAGTCCATCCAAGCGACCCAACGGTCCAAACTCCCAAAGCTATAGCACGCGAGACGTACAATACGTATTGTACATACATGCAACGCATCCGTCGTTCTGGTCTTGCAATTGCACCTACTGGCATTGCGTACGTACATTCCAGACATCATCGTGCATAAACTGCAGGATTTGACGCGAACACACAGGTTTACGTCTTCAACAGAACATTACGTAACCAGTAGTTTCCGCTTTCAGACCGTACCCATTGACTCCCAGGATTCGCACACCTTGCGGCCTGCGTGCTGGGAGTTTGAGGGAGATGATGGCCTTCGCCGTCACGCCGCTTCGGGGGCCTGCTGCCCCGGCCGGATGGAGGAGGCGCCCAGGGCCAGGGGCAACTCCTCCGCGGTTCGCCGTCGTCCTGGCGACGTCTACCGGAGTCGGCGGCGAACGGGCCCCGCCGACGTTCGGGAGCCTAAGGGAGGAGCTCCTCCAGCTCCACGCCGAAGCCGACCTCACCCAATCCAAAGGTAACATGTCTATAACCGCAATGGTTAATGTTGTGTTCATGGGACCGGATTATATGCTCCTGTTTCACTGTCCAAATTTTCTGCTACTTCCCATTACAGCAAGCGTGACTCCCAAATGTTAGAGGTGCAGTTTGATTTATCGCCAGTAATTTGTATTTCTCCCTACCTAGCCATCTTTAGATTCACCTGAAGCAGCGATGTGTAACTAAAGGACATTAGGATGAGCGCAGGCAATGTGGATATTATGAATACAATGCGCAGGCTGGAGCATTTGCTCAAATTCATACCGTCCTTGTAACATTTTCTTTTCTAATTATTTTTTTCACAGCAAATAGCGCGAGGGTAAGGCTTGTGCGGTTGACTGAGGCTGCTGAGAATCTTAAGAAACGAGCCGCAACCAGTGTCCGAATGGGCAAAGAGAAGGAGGCTGTGGATTTACTTGTGCAGAAGAAGAAGCTGACCAAAGCCCTGGAGAACATTAAAGAGCGCATTGAGGTGCTTGACAGGCTTTCCGCAAAGATTAGTGAGGTGATGGCTTGGGTTTTTATTATCATGTAACACGTATGGCTAATTTCTTTTTCCAACAAGGGTGTGTATTATTTAACTTCATTCCAGTTGCTCAAAATTACTGCATTAGCCATTGTTTGCATTTGTATGCCACACTATTCGTGTGGTGACTCCGTTGATTACATCTGATATTGGCAAGTATATACTTCAACTATGGCATATAAGTGCAGTACTCGGGAACTGATTGTTGTAAATTTCTGTTCATAAATCTTATGGTATATGCAAGCCTGAATGAGCAATTTTGTTGGATTCAGGTAATCTCGATGAAGCAAAACATGTTAATTGAGTATGCGTTGCGTCCAGGGACATCTAATGGTGATAACTCTGACGACAAGATAAGGATTTTCTCCAGTACAGTCAATAGTGGAACCAATGGGGCTGAGAGTAGCGATTCTCGTCAAAAATCATTTGAAAATGAATCTTTTTCTGCATATGATGGCCTTATAGAGCATATTAATTTACATATGAAATCATTGGAATATGAAATTGAACAGTTCATCAGTTCCCAATCAGTTGAAGAGATGGCCAGTGAGAAGCAGAGAAGTGACAAGTGGCAAAGGTTATCTGACATACAGATGCTTGTAAAGGAAACTAGAGAAAAGTGAGTCTTTGATGCCAAGTCAGATAAATTCATAGCATCTAAAATTTTCCATTCTAACGACAGTTATTTCATCATTTCACAAGACATCCTTGATCGTCATTACAGTAACTAACTGTTTCAGGATTGCAAGGATTTTGGGTATGACATTAGAAGAGACTGAATCTAGGGACTTAAGATGATAGCAAACCACAAAACTGCGAATTGGTCGCATCCATCCCCCATTTGTTTCGTGGGTAAGTTTGCCTCTCCATTGCTTAATGAAACCTCAGGAATTCCGAATTCAATACCTGTATGAATGCATTGAATATTGTCTGTTGGTTAATTGTGTTTCTCCCTGTATACGTATACATCTTACAATTTGTTTTTCCCCATATGTTTAAGAAATTCTGGAGATGAATGCAGTCTTTAGTTCAACCACAATACACAACTTTCAGATTTGAGTTAAACTGCAATGGATAATGTATTTGAATACTCATGACATGCAAGGGTACTAAATATGTCACACGTACATGTGTGTGCTACTTAACAAAGAATATGAGGGTCTAAGAGGACATCTATCATCGTGGTATGGGATATTCCTAAGTTACAGATACCAGATTCATAATTTTCCAATTATATCTGCAAGAGGGATCCTTTCACATTTTCCAAACTCTATCTGGTCGAACTGGTCAGAGATCATTTTGATGTCTTTCTCATCAATCTTCCCCATCTCCTTGAGCTTGTAGATGACAAAATCTGATTTGCTGTTGCATAATGGCAAGCAGATTATTAACGAATGGCCATTGACAACTATATACATTGAATATGACTTACTTTCAAATTTATATAATAATAAGAATTATACAAGATATGAGCAAAGAAAGTAAATTTAATTTACGGTGGTAAGGGGTTGATGTTCATGTCATGTTCATTACAGTCTTGTAACCTTGCCCTGTCTTTCTATTTATAGAATGTTGGGTGTCTCTACTGTGAACATTTCTTAAATATAAATTAGGACTTTGGCCTAGTTTCATCAGAAACTCAAAAGAAAAGTTACTTTGTACAGGTGTCTATGAGGATGTATAGTTTTGTAATCTCTACTTTAGCCTGTTCGGCTGGGCTTAAAGCCAGCCGTTTCAGCCGCTGCTTCTCTCAGGTGAAGACACAAAAATACTGTACCTACAGCGATTTCAAACCTAGATTTTCAGCGCATAAATTACCTTTAGAGTAATTTTTTTTATTTCAAAAATGGATAAATTCAGTGCCTTGTTGTTAAAAAGAAATAACATGTTTTTGTCTCTTTCTCATGTAAGGAGTTAATAAAGTGCATGTCTTCAAAAAGATCATGAAGTAATCATTGAATTAAATATAAGAAACATATTATAAGTATAGTTTCTCGGAAAGTTACTTCCCTTTCGGGTGTTAATTATTATTTTAAGAACTTCCAGATATTAATTGTTAAAAAGAAAACTTTAAATCATAAATTTTCCTGAAATAATCTTTCAGTGAAAACTGTACCGTACCTTACAGCAGGATCGGTGTCTAGGTCTCCAACAAGGGGCTCATTGTCCATTTTCTTCTTGAGGATCCATTTTGTAGTCCGCCGGTTTCTTTTGTCCATCCTTAAGTCTGTTAGGAACAAGAAGGCCTTTTGCAACTGCTAAAGTGCTTACCAACAGGCACACAGTGGCAGTGAGCCGTCCTGCTGTTGTTGAGAAGCTTTTGTCTCCATATCCAACTGTTGTAACAGAAATGACTGATAAATAGAAACTATCGATCCAGTTTAGGCCCTCAACTTCATGTACTATGATTGTGCAAATTGAGATAGTGCCTGCTACAACCGATAATGCAAGTATTACTTTCATCCTCCTTCTTGACCTTTTCTTTCTAGCATCAATCATGTAGGTGTCAAACACCTTGTTAAGCTTGTTATCATCCATTGTGCTAAGTAGAACTGTTCTCTGCTTGTCCAGTACATTTGTCAACAGCCCATTTAGCATAAGGTCGATGAAACGAACACCAACTAGTAGGAACAAGCATGTGAACACCTTTGTGAAGGTAGTACAGGGGACTATGTCACCATATCCTATTGTGCACAAACTAATGATGGTGAAGTAAAGGGCATCCACTAACTTGAATGTGGATTTCCCCTTGAAGCCTTCAACATTTGTCATGTACAGAAGTACCCCTATTGAGATGTATAAGATGACACTGGCAATAGCCTGCCTTGCAATTGATGGTGTATATTGTGCAGCATCAGCATGGCTTTGGCCATCAAGCTCATCCACACAGTGTGCTTCTTTACTTGATGTGAATATAGAAGGTGAAGAGTGCACCCGCTGGATATTTGGTGAAGATACCATGTCGGTACTTTCATCAGTGGGTGGCAGATGATTCAGAGTACTGATGTTAGCTTTGAGATTACTGTTTGGGCAAAAGGAAGTTGCGCACCTGCTTGGAACATCACAGGATCTTCTTCTGTCTTTGTTGGAAATGTACTTTTGGTCGCGCTGGACCAAAGGTAGCAGAGGCTCTTCCATGGAAGACATTGGAGCTTGGATTGTTTGGTTGAAGTTTGCAGTTCTCAGGCATCACTTTATAGCCATTGTGGTTCTGCGAGAGACCTTGACAATGGAAGTGGTGGCCATTAGGCATTCAAGCAGGGATGTACACTTCCCTGGCGTTTCTGGGATGAATGGACTGGTTTACATCATATCTTGAAACATATCTTTCTTATTTATTGTGACATCTATATCGTGTAGTTTCTAGTATCCTGCATCACATAGCTGATGCAAGAGGCAACTGATGAAAGAGAAAGAATGGTGGGCATATTCTTTTGTCTGATGTCTGAAATAGAACCATAGTTTTATACTTTTATCTTTGCAATCCCTGTGCAGGAATATCACGCACTGAATCACTCTTTGTTCATGCACGTGCACTAATTATGTGTTTCTGAATTACACTTCGATGCAGGTACCCAGGACCCAAGATGAGAATGGCTTATGAGTAGTTGGATCTTGCAAGTTGTTTCCGTGCTTGGGATGGTCCATACGGATCTTAGGCAGTGCCATATTCGGCAGGACTCCGCCTACCAACTAGAGGGAATTCGGGGTTGCCTTCTTCTCTGGATGGAAACATATCGATTTGTTGCTGTGCTGAGATCCCATTGTCGGTGATGGATATATTACTGATATACAGTTCAGATAGCACCTACTGAAAGCTTCTCAAGCTGAAAAATCTTGACCGGAGGAGCTTGGTTGCTGATCACATCCGTATCTCTGTGAGTGCTCGTTATCTCTTGATTGAAGGGACCCTGTTCCAGGTCATCCCATTTGCATGTAGAGAAGGCTGCAGTCAAGTTGTACAAGCCCTGTCTAGATATTTCCCGAAGACTTGAGAATTCCAATTCCAAGCAATGCTTCAAGCTTTCTGACATGAGTGCAGGTGATGGTAAATTTCATTATTTCAAGATGGGTCTCTATACCCAGCAAATAACAAGAACAATGCATGGAGTACTAAATGAGAATGTGAGATTGTTATTGTTTCGTTTGTGGGAGATCTAGGAGGGGGCTTTGGAACAATTCCCCCGTTCCTAAGGATAATGAAGCTCTGCTCGTTAACCATTTTTCTGGTTCAATTTGTTACTGAACCTTGCGTGATGCATATATTGTGTTACTAGTACTAGAGATAGAACACGTCTAACAGCACAAACAGGCAGCAGCTCCCTTTCATGCGATGTTCTGTGTCGCGTAATCGTCGGATAAGGGAGGCAACATCGCTACTGTCAACCTTGAAACAGGCTTTACAATGTCCAGAGAAATTACCATTCGGTTCATATGTCAGGGCCGTTGCTTGTTTATTCATTTATGCTGTTTTAGCAACTTCTGGTTGGTTTATTAGAGTCCCGTTTTTTTAGTAGTACAGGAGGAGTTCCGTTTAATAGTTGGGGTCTTTTTTATTTTTAGCGTGCGCATCTCGGTCTCCGGGCCCCGTCACCCGTCAGCCCACCCCATCCGATCAGTTTTGGGCTCCCAACGAGTATGGCGCAAAACAGCAAAGTCTGCCCAAAAAGCCCGAGTAACCTTTGCTGTTTTGCACCCTGTGGGCTGTGTGGCAAGCACCCTCTTTAATACTTTTGGAGCTGCTCTTGTAGTGACGTTTTTAACTTTGACCAATTAGCACAGGGTGAAAGAACATCGTTTAATATTAATATTTTTTTATCTATAATTGGTCAAAGTTAAGAAACGTACTAATGATATATTGTACTAGAATTACATTCTCTCTTGACGAAGAGTACATTTTTTCGCTCTCCACGAAGAGGCTTAAAGCCTTCTTAGCATGGTTAGAATATAATATTATAGTTTAAGAACAATAAACACAAAGTATATTCACAAGGAGCGCCTACTTCGTGATGTCCGTCTTAGGTAAGCAATGTAGTGGAGCACCTATTTCGCTATGTCCATCTTATGGTTATCAAAATTATTTTAATCCACTCTACCCTGACCTCACACATAATACATGTGTCGTCAAAAAACCCGCAATTAACCCTAGCGCCTAATGTACGAACACATATTTCATCATACTAGTACTGTTTGTACTATACATGAACCAATTTGCCAAATTCTTTTTTTAAAAGTATTTTCCAAATTATGGTATCTATTTGAGTGGTCTATAAGTTGTCTGACTAATTTGCATCACCTGCCAAAGTTGTTGTATGGTATAAGGGGGTGTTCATGAAACCGATTGCTAACCAAGGACATGAGGCGACAGGCGAGGCCAACAGACGACTGTAGGTGAGAGATGAATTTACTTCAGCTCGATCTCAATCTTGATCTGTACAGTACGTGTTGGCAGTTGGCACCTCGGTTTGGAGAGAAGAAAAAAAAAATTAAACGTGACATGATATAGGCCGCGAATCACGTTTTTTCTTATGCCGTCAAGATCTATGGATGGACCTATTGATGTGTTTCCAATTCGTGTGTCCGATGTCGATGTCTCCAGAACCGCTGGATCGATCCATAGGTGCTCGAAAACAATGCCATGTTTCCTGAATTCCTGTGGCTGGCTGTGCGCTCTCCGCGCATCGCTTGTAGCCGCGCTGCAGCTAGCGGCTTGTGATTTGTGACGTGCGCTCGTTTCCCGGCCAGCTTTTAAAAACAGGGGGTGTGTTTAGAAGCCCAAATTTCCTCTAAATTTTCCTGCATTCCCATCACATCCTATCACATCGAAACATTCAATGCACTTAAAGACGCTTGCCGGCCACTATAAAATTTAGGTAAATAAAAAAACTAATTGCACAGTTTAGATGTACATTGCGAGACGATTCTTTTGAGCCTAGTTACGTCATAATAGGATAATATTTACCACTAACAAACGAAAACATGCTTCTGATTAATGCGATGTGACACGCTACAGGAATTTTCAGCCAAAATTTTGGCTTCTAAACACACCCAGGGTTCATTTACTTCATTCCCAACCACCACGATAGCGCCATTGCACGAAACCAGCGCTTGCAGACAGCTACGCGCCGAGCTTCTAGAAGATGATGGTGTTAGATCAACAGCAGCTGTACTGACTACTGAGTACGTACTACACTATAGTGATGAAAACCGACGACCCTCGAGAGATGCCTGATCGTTAGCAGCCAGATTATGAAAAGAGTGCCTGATTATAGTCGAGTTGACCTGATTATGAAAAGAGTGCTATGTCCACTTGCTGTCGTCCGCCTTGGGAGCCAAGTATTAGCCTTGACGACCAAGCCCAGAAGATACCCAGCTCGGAGCCCCGGCCCCCGGACTTGAGTGTTACGTATTAACAACGAAAGCGAACAAAATCAATCAACTGCCCTTCGTTTATTGGGAGATTAATATACACGATATGGCGGCTACGTACCTTGACGTACATATACTACACTTCGATTTTATTTATTTATTTATTTATTTATTTTTGACAAGAATGCACTTGAGTGTTTGACCGTACTAGCATCTAAAAGCATGCGCATGGGGAATAATGAACCTTGGATGCCAAGGACATGGAAAGATTTCCAATGTAATCATAACTATAACTATACAAATAAAATACGATCGAGGCTCTGGCTAACACATAAGCAACGCCCGGACGTCTCAATCTGCATATATATATATCTATGCACGGCCATGTATACACGTGCATCATTTTTTTGTTTTGTTGCGGGCTTGCGGCGCATAAAATTTATACTCCCCTAATCTATTTTTTTTTAGGATACTAACTTTTATGATACAAGATTAGCGCCATATAGATATCTATATTGAAATTGGTCAGAATTTTATCAAAAAAGATGAAATAGTATACATCCTAAACTCGTGGGAGAGGAAGTACAATAGAGCATATGCGGATGTTTGGGGTTGCTCTACAAACTCTACCGTAGACCATCCATTTAGATGCTCTCACAACTACACCTTTTCCTCTATATATATGCATGTCATTGGCACGTGACGCTGACGACATCTATGGTCATCTGTTGCCACTAAATCGCTGTATTAAAGCACTACTAGTACTACTATCCATTACCAAAAATACTTCCTCAATTCAGAAAAAAAAATATAATTCCAAATGATACCGAGTAAAATTATTTTATGTTTAATATTTTTTTTAAAAAAAATAATAGCAATTTCGTGGGGGGCAGCCTTTTTTAGGGCACTCACAATGCAGACTCTACCATAGAGTCTAAGCTTATTAATTAGCTTTATATTTATTGCACTTTGTTGATGTGATGCTGATGTGACAAGATATTTATTGAAGAGAAAGGAGAAAAACCAAGACTCCAAGTCTTATTTGGACTCCAAATCCACAATACCCAAGATAATAAATAGTCTTGAAACTTTTATGGTAGAGTCTGCATTGTAAGTGCCCTTATGTCGCTTCAAAGATCTATTTAATTGTTTTTATTAGCAAGACCAAAAAAATGCTATTATATCAACCATCCTACTGTAGAATTTTAAGTCGCTCAACAGCCTATTTAATTGTTTTTATTAGCAAATTCAAGATGATGTGACTACAAATGGAAATGGATTTGCATCCTTTTCAAGGCGGAGGTAATAACGACAATTAATTGGGTCAACTCGAGCCGGTGAGCGATCGATTATCGCGTCATGTAAGATTTGTTTTCTATTGCAACTCTACAAATAAACGTAGACGAGATTCGGAAGTAAACCTGCTAGCGTCCGCGAGCGACTTTTCGAAAGCGATTATCGAGAACGTTGAGTGGTCTTAGTCGTGATCGTGATCTAAGGAAAGCGATAAAGTTCCATACATAGTCTAACAAGGGAGCAACTCCAAGAGATGCATTTCTCGTTACCTAGGCTATATATATTTTTGTTTAGAGAAAAATTAAACTCCAACATATACGTGCTAGGTTCTCTAAAATAGCAAACATGCTCTAAAATATCGGTAGCCATATATAGCCAGTCATACCCATTTGCTATATGATTTTATCAAATAGCAAGTGTATTATGGATCTATTCTTTTTTTTAGAAGTTTTTTATTTTTATAAAATGACTAAACAATAATATTTAGCTATTATGTTTGGCGAAACTGTTCGAGTTGCTCTAATTACCTTACTATGCCATAAGCGCAGCATGCGGCTTCAACATGTCAAATTATTAACAGGAAGGAAAGCATTTCCCATCACGCATGAGACCAGATTATTATGTATTCCGATAATATTTTCAGTTGTTGAATTCTGTAGTTTCGCCTTGCCCTCTTAGGCTAGTCTCAATAAAGATTCATAAGAACTTCATGCCATTAAATAAGTTGACATGACATAGAATAGATGAGAAGAGAGGTTATGAAAGTTTCGTGAGATGAAATGAGTCGTATTTACTGTTTTCATCATATGAAACACTAGGACATAAAAACCTACCATTAAGACCGGCCTACAAGCACGTTATCTATTGTGGATTTGTGGTTTCTACGTCACAAGTATATGTTCCCTTTGATAGAGGTGTGAGTTCTCGGAAATATCTAAGAATTAAATTGTAGTGCATATGGATTATGTAGGGAGAAGCATCACTAAAAAAATAAAACTATATGTTGTTTTGCCTTTAATTAGTTGTAGGCTGTTGGACTTGATGCTGTCGTTTACTCGTAATTAATTTGCATATATAATCGCACACATTCCCTTTTGTGAGTTTATGACGTTGAGCTGCCACGGACCACACTACGAGAATCGGCCGCTTTGCGAGTGTAGAAGGTTGCCGACAGCGGGCACTCGGCAAATATCCTCTTTCGCCGAGCCCGCCGACGCTTTGCTCTCGAGAAATGTTTTTTGCACTCTCGCAAAGCGGCCGATTCCTGTAGTGCCAGCTGGTGGTTTCTTCTGTTTGCGCATGACATTTTCTCGGTGGTCTCTTTTCCTTGCGTCCCAAGCACCCTCTTGCGTGTCCTGATGCTGTATTAGTTCTAGTATTGTGTTTATCAAATTCAAAACTGCTGGACACTTAAATTACAGAGATGATTGTTTATTAGCCTCTGTTAGCATGTTGACAAGTCAAAAGACAAACCCTGCATGCTACCATACGAATTGTCTTGTGGTCCTAGCTAGTTTTGTATGTCTTCGATCCACATCTCTATTTGTGGTTTCATCTTTATCGGTTTTGGTTTCATAAATTGTCCAGGTATGCATGTACGTTTAGCTTGTTAGCTAGCTAGCCAGGTGGCTGATTGAGACAAGTGATTAGTTCACCTAATCGACTACAGGCCACAACTCACAACTCTGTTAAGCATGTGAAGCTAATTAGGGTCGTGCTGGCGGAAGCTTCACGGGTGTGATGCTTAACTGATCGAGGACGGAGACCACCAGGGGAAAATCCGAGCGCCAGATCACTCCCGTTTTCCTCCCTCGCGCCGCGCGCCACGGCCGGGCTGGGCGAGTGTACAAAGGACGACGGCGCAGCGCAACGGCGCTACACAGATTTGGAAAATCTTCATGTCAAGTCCTGAATCCCGATGTCCACGGCGCCGTTCCCCACTCAACGTCGATCGTGAGCCCGGCCCATGCCCGGGGACGGGCGCACCGCCCCAAGTACCCTCGCTGCTCGCAAGTTTGACCTGATAACGTCAGCGATGACGTCAGACGCACGATATTTTAACTACTCCAGTGACTGAACATTGGCCACCGACGTGCGGGCCCTCAGAGTGCCTGCCTGGTGTTCCACTTCCTCTGATGCCACTTTGTGTGCGCTGCGCTAACAGTGTTTGGCCGTACACACGTGCTTACTTGTAGCGTGGGTCGGCAAACGGGCCATCCGTGTCTGCTTCGCTGAGCACACCGTGGACGTGAAGGTCAACTTCCGCGGCGTGTCACTGTCGTGTGTGTTATGTTGTGAGTCGTGGCTTCTTGAAATACCTTTCTTAGATTTTGCACTTTTTCTATACTACAGTACGTCGCCTTGGAAAACAGAAACGCGAGAGAGAGCAAAGAACATTACATATATATATTATGCGAACATCACAAAAAACATCGTATAACGCCGCTTATGCACTACGTGAACATTACGACTTTTGCCTCGTGTTTGTGCTTATATATAGGTTGTCATTGTCTATTCTATTGTTCTTCTCTAGTAAAAAAATCTATTTATCATCCGTGATGGTGCTTATATAAATTGTCATTTGTTCTTCTATAGTAAAAAATTATAACTTATTGATTTGTATTTGTTACTTGTGTTATGTGACGACGTGTCGTAATGTTCCCATATTTATAAGAGATGTTCCATGATGTTTTTTGTGATGCCCGCATAATATATACGTGATGTTCTGTACCTGCCGCTTGATTTCTATCATTTTTCTACGCGACTGGCCATATAGCATCTCCCTAAAATTTGTTGTATACTTGGACACTTTTGAGTCAACAAAACTCTAATGCCAAAAGAATGTTTGGAGGCTTGCTTGTGACAATGCATATCTGAGCAAGTAGTAGGAAGAAAAAAATATTAAGTTGAAATATTTGCGCTACGCAGCTTGATATTTTTTTAAGAAAAAATAATAAAAAAAATCTAGCCTCTTCGACCGCACACAACCAAGTCTTACAATGTTTTCAGCTCATTTGTTAACAAAGACAAAGCTCCGGTTATGGAGAAGTGTGAAAACCTATACTCACAATATCAAATAATAACGAACTAAAAAAGAGTGAAAACTAATGGAGAAATTTTTATATACGCGTGTACTCCTACGTACATATAGTAGATCACACATCCATTGATTGCGTCATTTCATTATTTTACTAAAAAATTTGCTTAGGAAGAAATAATATTGATTGCGTCATTTCATTATTTTACTCCGTACTTGCGTAAAACTTTTGGCAAGTTAGGTGTACTGTACTACAATGGCTCCTTTCCCCACTCACAACAGTACCACCTCGTGCGACCAACGAACTCCATAAATACCGTTGCACGAAGCCGCGAGAATAATCACGCGGGGCTCCCCCCAAGAGGCAGGCGTGTACGCAGCGCAGTACACACACAAAAAGTCGCGAGCAATGAACGACGCAGCGGGAGGAGGTGGTGCGAAAGTGAGGGATGGCGTGGAGAAGAAGGAAGAGGGCAACGGGAGTGTCGCCGCTGACGCCGGGAAGAAGAAGGTGCCGTTCACGGGGCTGTTCCGGTACGCCGACGGCACGGACGTGCTGCTCATGCTCCTCGGCACGGTGGGGGCGCTGGCCAACGGCGTCTCGCAGCCCGCCATGACTCTCATCTTCGGCCAGGTCATCAACGCCTTCGGCGGCGCCAGCATCGACGACGTCCTCCACCGCGTCAACAAGGTGAGCCGGAGACGACGACGACGAGGATAGCTGTTTAGTTTGCGTGCCATTCTCGATCCATAACAAGTGTATATATGCCCGCGGCCGGAGAAGGGAAGGCCGTCGCTGGGTCGAGGACAAATTCCGTCTCGTCTGATGGCAGTCTGGTGGTCTGATCGAGATAGAAACCTCTGTTCAAATCTTGGCGGCGTTTGCGCTTTCGCGTCCCATTAGGGGGACAACTCATATTTATGCAATGGAATTGGCCTTTTAGGAATGAAATACTTCCTTGATACGTTGTCCGTAGAAACTTAGCAGCAACGTACAGTATCAACGCCTCTTCCAATTCAACTAGTGCCTGTCTTATTTGCCCTATTTTCCCAGTTTCAAAGTTCAGATATTGCAATATTGCACCATTCCTTCCTTCTCCCTTCTTGGAGCTCTTTTTTTTTTCAATCACTTCAGACATGCGGTAGCAATAATTGCATAGTTTCAATATTTTTAAGAGCAAACATCGAAGGGCGGGCATTGGCCAAGTTTGTATGGCAACTTGATCCTTTTTTTTTCTATTGAGGGGAAAAAACAGGGTCACAAGTTTACTGTAAAAACATTACAAGCCCGGAAATATTGTTTCGCCTGCTGGACAAGGAATGCTTAACTAACAACTCAACTCAACTTTTAACCACCACCTAATCAGCATTTTTTTCGCGTTTAGTCGGTTTACACTGCTCTGCTGAAAGCGACCTTACTCAATTAGAAACAGGAATATATTAGCTCAATGCTCAAACCAGTAACTTGTAATAGGTTATACCAGTAGGTTGCATTATCGCAACTTGTAATATAATAATAAGAGACCATGTGGAACAATTTTAATATAATGGATAACTAACCACATCTGGTAAAGGCTGGAATCTTTTCTTGAACAAAGATCCAAAACTCAGCCCAAGAAGCTGGCCAACACATTTCTTTCCCCCTTTCTGAGATGAGACACGTAAATCAGGTTGTCAAGTTTGTCTGTTGCAGTAGTATTTTTTTGCTCACAGAATTTCTATCTGAACCCTGAACAAAATCATAAAAATGTGGTCAAACTTTCACCATTGTTCTCCATGAATTATATGTAGCTTGAAGTTTACTTCAACTAGAATTCATTTACTTGTTAGCGAGACATTATTGCTTTTCTCAATTCTCACTTTGTTTCTACCTTGCTTTTTCACAGGCAGTTCTGAACTTTGTCTACCTAGGCATTGCAACAGCGGTTGTTTCCTTTCTTCGTAAGTACTCTTAAGTAGACTCTGTCAACTTTTCAATCTTCACATCTGCTTCACTTTGCACCACAACCTGAAATTGCCGCTATTGATTGACCATCGTTAGTATAAAAGTAATCTTGCGGTCAATGGTGAGATAAGATAGCTTACGAAAATTAAAAGAAGCTCGCCTCATAAACCAGCCCAATAGTAGCGTTTTGACTTTCAAACTTGCAAGCTGTCATCATAGAGTAGAGTTCAACTTTGACTTTTGTTATGTAACTTTCAATGAAGGGTACAAAAGGCTTCTGTTCATGATAATGGTTAGGGCAGACCCAACACTTTTTGAATTTCACTGGAAAGTAATACATGAAGCAACATAAAAACATTGCTTCGTTGACCAACTGATCTAGAACTTGAAAGAGGGTTCCACATGCATAAGCTATGTGGTAATTATGTCAGTATGAATAACTGAAGCCAACTTATTGTTTGCGCAGAGGTGTCATGTTGGACAATGACAGGAGAAAGACAGGCAACGCGCATTCGATCTCTGTACCTCAAATCTGTCTTGAGACAAGAAATAGCATTCTTTGATGTAGAAATGACAACTGGGCAGATAGTTTCAAGGATGTCTGGTGATACCGTGTTAGTTCAGGATGCCATTGGTGAGAAGGTAACAACTCCTCTCTTTGAAAGTGACAAGTGTAGAAGCAAACCTGCTATTGGTCATTACCAACTTATATCAAAATGTGCACAATTTTTTTTTACAAACTCTTCAGGTCGGTAAGTTTCAACAGCTTGTGGCAACCTTCATTGGTGGTTTCGTGATAGCATTCGTAAAAAAGGATGGCTCCTATCTCTTGTCATGTTGGCATGCATACCTCCAGTTGTTATTGCTGGTGGAGTTGTTTCAAAAAATGCTTTCTAAAATATCTACCAAGGGGCAAGAATCATACAGTGATGCAGGCAATATTGTTGAACAGACACTTGGGGCTATAAAAACAGTGAGTTCCAAAGCGCTCCTGTCAGATGAATCTCTACATTTTTCAATTTGGCATGCTCTCACTGGTTTTCTTGTGCCAACATCTGTAAAACAGGTTGTCTCCTTCAATGGGGAGAAGCAGGCTATTGCATTGTACAATAAACTCATACACAAGTCATACAAAGCTGCTGTTGAAGAAGGAATTACCAATGGTTTTGGCATGGGTTCTGTTTTCTGCATATTTTTCTCAAGCTACGGTTTAGCCATATGGTATGGCGGAAAGTTGATTCTGAACAAAGGTTATTCAGGAGGAGACGTCATCAATATCTTGTTTGCTATAATGACAGGGGCAATGTGGGTTTCTTTGAATCTAGAGAAATAAAGTCTTATGCTGATCCATGTTGCATGACTGGTGGTTTTAACTTCAATTTTTGGTGTGCAGGTCTTTAGGTAATGCAACACCTTGCATGGCAGCCTTTGCAGAAGGACAATCTGCGGCATACAGATTGTTCACAACGATCAAGAGGAAACCAGAGATTGACCCAGATGAACCATCTAGTAAGCAACTAGAAGACATCAAGGGTGATGTTGACCTAAATGACGTGTACTTCAGCTACCCAGCGAGACCAGAGCAACTGATATTTGATGGGTTCTCACTACATGTCTCAAGCGGCACTACAATGGCTATAGTTGGAGAGAGTGGAAGTGGCAAGTCAACTGTGATAAGTCTTGTAGAGAGATTCTATGATCCACAGGCTGGTGAGGTTTTGATTGATGGGATTAACATCAAGAGTTTGCAGCTTGATTGGATAAGAGGGAAGATTGGTCTTGTTAACCAAGAGCCATTGCTCTTTATGACATCTATCAAAGATAATATAACATATGGAAAAGAGGATGCAACAATTGAAGAGATCAAAAGAGCAGCTGAGCTTGCTAATGCAGCAAATTTCATCGATAAGTTACCCGATGTATGTCATAAATCCAATTATCAACTTATGTACATACTACATCTTGCTGAGCTAAGTTCTAATACTATTCTTTTTATCTGATACTAGGGTTATGACACGATGGTTGGCCAACGTGGTGCTCAGTTATCAGGGGGACAAAAGCAAAGGATCGCTATTGCAAGAGCAATCATCAAAAACCCCAGAATTCTTTTGTTAGACGAGGCTACTAGTGCATTGGATGTGGAGTCGGAGCGGATTGTTCAGGAAGCACTGAATAGGATCATGCTGGATAGGACAACACTTGTGGTTGCACATCGCCTAAGTACTGTGAGAAATGCTGATTGCATATCAGTTGTTCAACAAGGGAAAATAGTTGAACAAGGTCAGGATGTCTTTCCCATTTTGCATATTGCATTTTAGTTCATTACATGCTCAAGATATTTTAACTAACCATATCAATTTCTTGCATCAATGAATATTCATAGGTCCCCACGATGAACTGATCATGAACCCTGATGGTGCTTATTCTCAACTTATCCGTCTCCAAGAAAGCAAAGAAGAAGAAGAACAGAAATTAGATCATCAAATGTCTGATTCAAGGTCTAAAAGTAGAAGTCTCTCACTGAAACGATCAATAAGCAGAGGTTCCGCGGGAAACAGTAGTCGGCATTCTTTGACCCTTCCCTTTGGCATGCCTGGTTCAGCTGAATTGCTCGAAGGCAATGATGCAAATTGGGCAGATGAGAAAGAGCAGGCTCATGATGGTGAGGCCCCACAGAAAGCTCCAATGGGACGGCTAGCTAGTCTAAACAAGCCAGAAGTACCTATTCTTTTGTTAGGATCGCTAGCTGCTGGAGTCCATGGAGCGCTTTTTCCATTGTTTGGTCTAATGATCTCCAATGCCATCAAAACATTCTACGAGCCACCACACCAACTAAAAAAGGATGCAGGCTTTTGGGGTTTGATGTGTGTTGTGCTGGGTATTGTATCAATACTATCAATACCAGTGGAGTATTTCTTATTTGGGATAGCCGGGGGGAAGCTTATTGAGCGTATCCGTGCCTTATCGTTTCGGAGCATTGTGCACCAAGATGTTGCTTGGTTTGATGATCCCAAAAATTCCAGGTTGGTGACCATCCCTTTGTTCAATGTTTTGTTCTCTTTATCCTACTTACAACATTCCATATTTGAGGTAATAACGGTACGCTTATATTTACAGTGGAGCACTTGGCGCAAGGTTGTCAGTTGATGCTTTGAATGTCCGACGTTTAGTGGGTGATAACTTGGCCTTGGCAGTTCAGGTCACCTCGACACTAATTGCAGGATTTGTCATAGCTTTTGTGGCAGACTGGAAGCTCACATTGATCATCCTTTGTGCGATGCCCCTATCTGGTATTCAAGGTTATGCGCAAGTGAAGTTCTTGAGGGGTTTCAGTGAAGATGCCAAGGTACTCTATCAACTATTGAAACTAAGATTTATGCATATCTTTTCAAACAATCAACCTCATACTACCACATATCATTGAGTTGTACAAATAACATCAAAAATAGTTTAAACCAGGATTCACTATAGATATTTGTTTTCTCCCAAATTTGCTAACAAGCGACAATGAATTGATGTTCTGCAGATACTGTATGAAGATGCAAGTCAAGTGGCCACTGATGCAGTCAGCAGTATCAGGACTGTAGCTTCTTTTTGTGCTGAAAAAAAGAGTGACGACAATTTATGATGATAAATGTGAAGCCTCAAAGAAACAAGGAGTTAGAACAGGGATGGTTGGAGGCCTTGGTTTTGGTTTCTCATTCTTGATGATGTTCCTTACATATGGACTTTGTTTCTATGTTGGAGCACAATTTGTTCGTCATAACAAATCTACTTTTGGAGATGTTTTCAAGGTTAGGAAAATGCATCGCTTCCCTTCAGCATTCCACTTCTTCCTAATGGATATTTGAGTTTGATGCATTAAGCAATGTATGGCAGGTATTTTTCGCACTGATGTTGGCAACAATTGGAATATCACAAACAAGTGCATTGGCTTCTGATTCTACAAAGGCCAAGGATTCAGCCATCTCCATATTTGCCTTGTTGGACAGGAAGTCCAAAATTGACTCAAGCAGCGATGAAGGTTCGACACTACATGAGGTTAAGGGCGACATTGATTTCCGACACGTCAGCTTCAAGTATCCAAGCCGCCCAGATATTCAAATATTTAGCGATTTCACCTTGCACATTCCCTCTGGCAAGGTTAGCATACTATCCCTCCGCAAAGCCATATCTTGTACAGTAATATAATCTGCAACTTAATCCAATTCTATTGCTTTATACAGACTGTCGCACTTGTGGGAGAGAGTGGCAGTGGAAAGTCAACTGTAATCTCTTTGTTGGAACGATTCTACAACCCCGACTTTGGTACTATCTCATTGGATGGAGTCGAGATCAAAAGCCTAAAAGTCAGTTGGTTAAGGGACCAAATGGGTCTGGTGGGCCAAGAGCCTATTCTCTTCAATGACACAATCCGTGCCAACATAGCCTATGGGAAACATGGGGAGGTCACTGAGGAGGAGCTCATCAAAGTCGCAAAAGCAGCCAATGCACATGAGTTCATATCAAGCCTTCCCCAGGGGTATGACACCACTGTTGGAGAGAGAGGGGTTCAGCTATCTGGTGGCCAGAAGCAGCGGGTAGCCATAGCAAGGGCCATACTAAAAGATCCTAAGATTCTACTTCTTGACGAGGCAACGAGTGCCTTGGATGCTGAGTCTGAGCGCATAGTGCAGGATGCCTTGGATAATGTGATGGTTGGCCGGACAACAGTTATTGTAGCACACCGCCTCTCGACGATCAAAAGTGCTGATATTATCGCAGTTCTCAAGGATGGCGCAATAGTGGAGAAAGGAAGACATGAGGCACTGATGAATATCAAAGATGGATTCTATGCTTCTCTAGTTGAACTTCGTTCAGCCTCATCATAGTACCAAGGTTAAGAATTTGTTCTAATTATTAGGCATTATACTTATACATCGTTCTTAGCTCCTTATTGTTTCTGTAGTTTGGGGGTAGTATGGAGTCCTTGGGATTTGAAGAAGAATTCGAGAAGACAAGAAGTTAACATTTCTTTGTAATTATCATTCACTGTAAGCATTTGGTTGAATTTTGAACGGCAGTGTATATATCAAAAAGGCATGATCTTGCATTGTACCTATGTCATTGCTCTGTCAATATCACCATATAGAGTCTCCACATAACTTAGGATATCAAAATGATCACCTATTTTTTTTTTTAGGAATAAACATAGCTTAATAAAAAAAATATAGCCTAGTGATCCACGAAATCAAGGGGACACCTATTTACTATTTAGTCGCTTGGAGCAGTGACTAAGTCCTTATGATTTAGTTAGTAGTATATAGATCTAAATGAAACCCTAAAATTTCATATAGCTACCCCAACAACCGAAGGATTTCCGTGATCAGATAGCGCCCCTCATCCAAAAGACGATCAAATTAATCATTTATTAATAAGTTATGAGCTACTTAAACAACCAGATGAGAAAAGGCCAAACATACCGTGGCCCCAACGACGTCATGCTTGGGATTTGGGAATCAGTGACGCCGTGCGACTGTGCGAGCTAACACGCCAAGCTCTGAGCAGACACCAGGCCACCCGTCGCCCGCGGCGGCGAGCTCCCGCCACAGTCGCTGCTCGAGATTCGCAGCAACGAAGTGAAGCGCTGCGCCAGTTGCAGCCGCCCCAAAATCGCGCGTCCAGTGCAGGTCCTGGATGCGTCCATTGAGGAAGCCGGCTGGTTGATGTCGACGCGATGGCCGGCGGGCACCACCGTGCAGCTCGTTGCGCCAATCTTACTGTCCGCTAGTCGCCGCGTAGTTCAGCTCCGAGCAGCAAGGCTTGAGATTTGGGGAAGTTTGCTAATGTTTTTTTTTTTAAACAAGTTTGATAATGTTGGCCCAGTTGAAATAGGTGTTTGCTAGTGTGGGCGTGAAAGAAAAAAAAAATAGATAAGGAAATAACAAAAATAAATGTTTGCTAGTGTTGGCCTAGTTAAGGGCTCATTTAGTCCCTGGTCCTAATAGACTTTTTGGGAGGGGCTGACTAATTTTTATTTCATATTAGTCTCTTTTTTTTTTCCTCCACCCTAGTCCCCTCCAACCAAACAAAAAAAAGACATGTCGAAACATAAAATAAAAAAATTTATGTCAGAACAATTTAATTAGAAATTTAAGAATTTGAGCTTTTTAATTAGATCTCCAATATTGTCATGCTTTTATTCTAATTTTTTCGTAGCCATAGATGGAGAAAATATGATTGAGTCTCTAATAAAATACACATACACGGTAGTAAAATATTCCTTTGAATGATAATTTTATTAGAAATTTAAAAAATATTCATGAAAATGATGATAATTTTATTAGAAATTTAAAAAAGTTCTTGAAAATGCTCTATTAGCATAGAGATGGTTGTTGGGCTAATTTTAGGCCTGTTGGACTACTCCGTAAGACAAACACAAGCATAGGGCCACGAGGATCGTCGGAACATTCTAGGTTTACTTTTGAGGTTTATTAAAATAATTTCTTCAACTCATAAAAAAAAAAAAAAATCCCTCAAGAGCCTCTATTCATGTATTTTGGGACCCAAAAAATGGATGCATGCCTTATCAATAGAAATACATCTCACAAGGATGAAGGATATCATTCCTTTTTGCTTGGACGGATTCGATTCCAAGAACTTGGCGAAGTGAATCGGTGATATACCTCACTGTCTGATGCCCTGATCAGTAATGGCGATGCAGCGCAGCAAGCTTGGAATGATGTTGGGATCAGTAATGGTGATGCAAAGCATGAAACGATGTTGCTTCCTTTCCTCCAAATGGTGATGGCAAGCATTGAATCTTGATGGCTTGTTTCGGCTTTTAATGAACTCGAACTCGTAGTCTCGTATCCACCATTGGTCCACGTGTTTGAGATCAAAATCAGTTGAGTTTTCAATCTAACCCAATACGTATGCATTGGAATAGATACTAACGCAACCAGGAACAAGACATGCTTTTTGCATACATTCACTCGTGACATATAATAACAAGATTAAAAACGTAACGATTAGCTTAACCGATAGAACAAACATAACGCCAGCACAAGGCAAGCAAATAGATCTAACGTGTCTCATCTCCAGGATTCTAAGATTATGACTGTAATAATGAAAGTTCGACAGGCTACCCACTGTTCCAAAAACAGCACAAGGGAACCGTATGCAAACATAACTCAGGACATCATGTCGTGACACGACATTCTTAAGAACTCCGCAATAACAGAAAGTATCTCTCAGCTCCTTCCTGGACACGTACAGAGGACGAGTAAGTATGACCCGAGTGCAGCTTCAGACTTCTTCAGCCTTCGGAGAGTTCTCGGGCGTCTTCGGCGGCACATCCTTGCTTGTCTTGTGAGACTCCACCGCATCCTTGAATTCCTCCCTGGTGGCTGTGTCCTTGAACTTCAGAGCAAATGTGGCAAGGCTGCTCGGTGACTCCCCAATGCTGTTCATGCAGGCAAACGTCACACCCTTCTTGTCCATGTCCTTGAGTGACATGTCGTTGTAGAGGCTTGCGTTCAGGACCAGCCGGTAGTTGCCTTTTGTCCTCATGACGAGCCGGGCTCTCTCACCACCAGATACAGGGACGTTTAGCTTCAGTTCACCTTTTCCTCTTTCTTTCCAGCCCCCATCTAGGTACTCATACAAAGCAGAGTCAGCAGTAAATACAGCCTTCTCATTTTCTTCACCGGTTTCAACAGGGCCCTCTGTCATAGCAAATTTCTTGGGTGCCTCTGCTGAAGTAGCAAGCGCTGTGGCAGAACTCCCGTTGTTGGCAGCACCAAGATTAAAAGAAGGGAACGAAGAACCATCAGCTTTCAGCCCAAATAGGGGACCAGCACTTGAGCCATCTTTAGAGGCTGAGCCGAAAGAGAATGATGTGCTTGAAAATCCAGTTCCGGTCAGACCTGTGAAAGCATTTTGACCACTTGACAGATTCTTGAATGAGAAAAAAATTGTTGCTGATGATGCCTGCCCTTTGTTGTCAGCATCTTTCTGCTCTGATTCACCTCCATCTTTCTTCTCAGTGTCATCTTTGCTAATTTTATCAGCATCTCTCTGCTCTTCAGACAAGCCATCCTTGGTCTCCGATTCACCTCCATTTTTCTTCCTCAGTATCATCCTTACTAATTTTAACATTATTTCCAGCTCCATCTGCCCCTTCCTTTTCTTCAGCATCTCTCTCTTTGTCTTTGCTCTCGCCTTCGTTGGGTTCTCCAACTACCATTTTGTCTCCACCAGATTCATTCTCTGTGTCTTCTGCCTTGTCACTGGTTTCAACAGGTTGAGGTGGTGCTTCAGTTGTGGCACCAGAGTCAGTACTTACACCAGAGCCTGCATTCTTGTCTGGCACAGACAAAGTATCTTTCCCACTACCATTGCTTCCCTCTTCCGCTTTGACATCTGAAGGTTGAGCCTCTGGGACAGGGGCACTTGTTCGAGCACTAGAATCAGTGGGGGCAAACCTGATTGCAGAGAAAGGATTAGAAGACGGAGCTGATGATGTCTGCTGGCGCCGAACCTTTACAATTCTCCGGGTTGCCAAAACTTCCTCAGTAGCTTTCTTAAATGTGCCCATCTCTTGCTCTGGTCCATCATCATCAGGCTCAGGATTATCCTTGTTGATTTGGGTACCTGCAACCCTCTTCCTAGACCTTGGGGCTTGTTCCTCATCTGCCATCTCCCAGCACCTGAAATTCAAACAAAAGAACAAACTTAGAAACAATAAAAAGAAACAGTCCCATGAGCCACTGAAAATAATAACAGGTAGGGTGCCACAATTAAGAAATAAAAATGTAGTCAAATCTAAAGACAAGGTTTATATTAGAGTGATAGCTCAATCTGCTTCCTAGTGACACATAAACAGCCAAAAAGTAGTCCAGGAATTTACAGTTAACATGGTATCTTGGCAATCCATCAAACTATCAACAAATGAGAAAAATAAACCTCATAAGGCCTTCCTATATACAATAGAAACAAAGTGCTAAGGGCGATAAGCAGCACAATCACGGTGCAAGTGCAATAAACTCCACCTAAGCCAAAATTGGAAAGTTTTTTTTTTCAACTTCTGACATCAATAACCACACAATTTGTAATAATAATCTAATAAAGAAAAGAAATAATATGTTGCTTGACACTGTATCCAATGTTAAGTTCTTGTGTAAAGTGCAAAAAGGAAATATTATCTTGGCAGAACATTGTCAAAAGAAAATTTGAATGGTATCCATATAAACTATCTCACCCAACAATGCCATTAAACTATCTCACCGAAATATTAAAATATGACAACCATATCATGTGTTTTGGAGTCTTTGGACCAAGTTGCATGGAACATGTATCTATATTAAGCCAAAATAAACACAGTTTTGTAATATCTTCATCTGGTGTCAATAACCAAACAAAATTTTATAATGAATCAAGGAAAATATATTGCTTAACATGCATCAGACAATAAGTTCCATCTAGCTGCAAAAAGAATATCATGTTGACAAAACACTGACAAACCTTGGGCATGGGCTAAACCTTCCCAAAGAGTTCAATAAGTTTCAAATATGATGAAATGATGTGCAAGCTAGCTTATGGCTTAAACTAAGCTGGCTTATGGCTAGCTGCCCACAGAACTACTTTTTGGAGGAGCTCTCATGCAAAAATCAAAACATTTTGTGTGTGGCTTTATTTTTACGGCTTCTTCCAATCTAGAAAAGAGGGCAAGCTGCAGGGCTCCTCCTGCTTAGTGCAACTGGCCAGACGGTGACAGGAAGGCGAAGACCAAAGGTGTGCGCGTATGTGGGGCAGCAACAGCTCCAATCCGCGGGAAGCGGGTCAATCCAGTGGCAATCGTCGGTGGGATGGCACTCGGAGGATGCAATCAACGAGGAAGCACTCATAATGGGGAGGCAGCCAGTGGAAGGGGCAGCACTCATTGAGGGATAGGACGCTGGACGCTCGGTGGGAGTAACTCATCAGTGGAGGCAGGCTACTATGGGCACTTGTGATGGGGAGGTGCTCAAGGACGGTGAGAAAAAGCTGATAAGCTCCTCATAGGCTGCTTAACAAACAAAGTGGCTCATAGTTGTTTGTTGGTAAGGTTCGCGTTTGGTTGCTCCAATGTTTTTTTTTCTGGTGAAAAGCTGATTCAAAAGCAGTTCCAAACAAGACCATAGTACATAATGCAACCCAGCCAGAGAATCATGTTTGAATTTCCATTCAAGTAAACAATATACTGACATAATGCCCCCCTGATTTGACTTACATTCCACTTGTAATGACATAACAACATGAGTAACAATTAGCCCCAAAAAGATACTTTTAATGACGACAAATATGATGAGGTAAGTGATGGAAGAAAAAAAAAAATCAATTGCTACTCTGGATGGTTTATGGATTCCTTTTCTGTAGATAGGGATTGTCAAGATAGCATGTTAACATGCAAATGCCTAAATTTCTTTTTTGCTGTATGTGTCGCTAAGCAGCAGTTTGAGCTATTTTTACAATTCCATTTAATCCACTTTCCAACATACCTCATATAAAATTTCAAACTTGCATGGAAATAAGGAGTGAAATAACAGAGGTTCATGTAGTTACTGAAACATCCATTACGATGGTATATCCCAATTAACCATCTCTCGTAAAAAATTCATCAGTAGCTCTCATAGAGGTGTTTCAGAGTTCGACAACAAAATGGCAGCTCTAAGCCTCTAACCCATATAAGCCATCAGTAACTGTGAATACGAAGAGCTACTGTTCCAGTTCATTCAAATTCACCAATTTGCAAGTTGTCTCAGTTCATTAGAAAGTCATGTGATGTTTGCTTTTCAAAATGTTTGGTTCTTACGGAGTACTAAACAACAGCAAATGGCTACCAACCAGTTCATCCACAAACCATTACGGCAGATGGGTAAACTGCTTAGAAAACAAGCCGGCTGATTGAATAGAGTTATGTGAGAGAGAATAAGCTGAAACAAGCCAGCTGAACAGCAACATAACTCCCTATTTCAATTGCCAATATTCTTCAATAATCCCACCTATGCCCCAGGCTTAATAAAATCAACCCCCAGGAAAAAGAAAAAAGAAAAAAAAGAGAGAGATACAATTCTTGCTCTGTAATCACCCCAAATTAAAACCACGCAATGATCTCCGTCCAACCGAACTCTGAAACACTCAAATCCGACCTAGACCTGACTTAAACCCTAATCTACCCTGAACCAAATTCTAGAACCCGAATCCACTCTAAAAGCTCGACCTTTTCGCATGCAAATCCAATAGCAGGAAGAGAGGAACAAGATTAATTTGGATCGATACCTTCCGGAGGGTTGCTGCGGTGAGCTCGCCGCGGATGAAGTTGGCGGCGGTTGCAGCAGCGACTCAATCGGGCCACAGAGGGGGCCGGAGACGGAGGCTGGCTAGCTGTCTACGTAATCGGGACCAGGAGCCGTAGTGCCTGTCCTCTAGGGCTTGCGCCGAGTCGCCTGCGGAGGGGCCGTCGGACGAATGGGCCGAAGGCAGGGAAGAAGAGACCGGCGTTCTGAGGTGCCGGAGCGGCGGGCGGCTGCGGGAGGCAGCCGAGGGAATCGGGAGGGGCCAAACCCTTGCGGGTATATATTGGATGGCATGATGCGGTTAAATGCTTCTCGTCCAGGGGCAATTTCGTAACCGGGTTCCCACGGTCCGCCCTCACACGAGCGGCGAGGCTGAGTTTTTTTTTTTTTTTTTTTTTTTATTTTATTTAATTAGAAGGATTGTACTCACCCCATCAGGCACCGTTAAGGCCTAATTAAGACCAGAAACGGGCTCTGTTCCGGCCGGAACGAGGTGGGCCGGTTTGCAATCAGGTCCGGGCTGGAATCGTCGCTTGTTTTGGGCTATCTGGATTTGAAACGGACCGGTTCAGCCTTCTTCCTTACCGTGCGGCGACGCGAGACGAGGGCGAACGACGCGAGTCGCGAGACCAGGACACCGGCGGTAGGTAGACCTGAGAACGACGCGAGTCTTCGAGCAGGCCCGGCCCGAGCCATCTTCCTAACGGGTTTTGGCCCGGCCACGAACCTTACTCGACATCGGCCTTCCGGGCGGCGATTTTCCAGATTGAAGCAAGGCCATCCGCCCGGCCGAGTAAAATTTTTCTTGGCTCGAAATACATTTTTAGCTATTTTGTAGTGTAAAATGCACGCCGGTTCCATCCCTTACGGCGGCCTGCACCCATCCGACAAAGCTATGCCCGATTCAAAAACAAATAATTTTTAGATTTTTGTAGTGTAAATGCGCTCGCCCCCCGAAAAGCTCGTCGGCTCCGGGCGGGTGGACGGACAGCCTCGCCTCGGCGGCCTCCAAGCGATGCCCTCCACCCATCCCTTCTGATTTTGTTAGCCCTATCTTAGTAGTAGATGGACATTAGCTCCTCCAAGCGATGCCCATGTCTCTATTTTGTTGCATCTTAGTAGTAGCATCTAAGCAACAACAAACTCTTTTAATATTATATTATCACGACAGACCGGATTACAAAAGGGTCAAAAGAAGACCCAGTTACATTGAAGACCTGAAACTGTAGAGACAGACAACACTGTCCAAGGCGACAAATTCGACAAAGGAGCCGCAGGCGGGGGGTCGCAGGGGTGTCGAGGACGCATGCACCTGGACGAAAGGACCGTGCAAAGCAACAGTTGAAGATGGGCTGGACGAGCCGACTAAGAAAGTGCACACCAATGACCAATTGATTTGGTTGGAGTTGTCGTCGGCGATTAAAGATGTGGCTTGGACTAGGGTCCCAAGGGGGAGGCGGCACTGTCGAAGGAGCACCAGGAGAAGGGCCAACATGTTGCAGTATTGAGTACTAGCACCGTAGACTGTCGTGAAGAAAAAGCATAAAAGAAACGAAAACTAAAAAAAGAAGAAAGAAGAAAAAGCAAAGGATAAGACCGGGAGAGGATAACAATGGACATAGGTGGACAGCAATGTTTTGACTTTGTTCCCTGCATATCGTCCACCAAAAAGAAGGAATAAAGATAGCCCACACCTCCTACGCTATTCCACCAAAAAGAGAGAGTCATGATACCTAGAGTACGAAACACAAAAATTCCACACACTTGTACATCTTGATCTAGGCCTATGACTAGTTTCTCCATGTGGTTTGGTTTTTGACAATGGCAACATGACATGACACAAGTATGCCAATCTTTTACCTACCCAGAGCTCCACAAAAAGCCTTATTCAGCTGGTAGGCAAAAAGAAAGGCAAATCTAAGCCTTTGATGAGGAACAACCACATACAAATTTTGAGCGATCGAGAGATCATTCGAGGAACTATATTCTTTGCAAAAATATTTCAAAACCTCTAGATTTATAGTCACTTAAAAGAATGAAAGATAAGCAAGTTCATTGATCTATTCTATCTTGCAACCACCCAAGATCCAGAAACAGCTCAAAAGCCCCACAAACGACGAAAGGTAATAAAAGGTGAGTAAGCATGCCATTTTATTCAAATTCTAGTAGAAAATTTTTGTTATAAACATGGCACATTTGAAACATAATCAACATTGAAGCAACTCCTTGCCCGATCATGTGCAAAGGGTAAGTTTGGGGAGTTTGTTGACGGTCACTAAAGACGTCTTTTTAACGTCAACATTCTACCAATAAGGGGTTGAAACTATACCTTACTACACACATATATATTTATTATTGACATAATTCCACTTGTAGTGCATAAATATTGTTTTGCAGGATTTATATGAAAAACAAGTGGAAGATGTCCAAAAGGCGCCTGGAAAGCGCACTCCTGAATACAAACAAGCCCAAGGGAGAAACGGACCAAAATGACACAACTGGGTCGAGCACACGCCACCAAACGACTTTTCAAGCCCAACACTGCACGCCAGCCAAAGCCCAGCCCGAACCGGGCCAGGACAGGTGCGCACGCACCCCTATCGTGGCGGTTCGGGCCCAACTTTGGCGAGGCGGTGCATTAAATGTCCAAACCGACGGTGCGGGGGTGCGTGGCGCAGTACAGTGAACCTGGACGAGTGTAGAGGCGGTTTATGCCATTAGGAGGAGAATATTCCATGGTTTATTCCTCCACCCTCCTATAAATAGATGGCCTCTCCCCTCTCACTCACACACACCTCACAAGAGAGCCACTCTCTCCCTCTCCACTCTTCTTCTTCCTCCTAGTAGGTTAGGATGTGGAGCTAGGCAACAAAGCTACCAAGGAGGGCTTGGCTCCTTGGAAGATGGATTCCGGGAATAAATCTATATATGGTATTCTTCCAAAGTCTTGCCCTTTATCTTATCTTGGTTTTGCATTAGAATTAGAGTCTTCATGTTATTTCTATGTCTCATGATTTATCTTATGATCTAACATGTTGTTCTCTTGACATGATCATGACATATAAACTAGTTTATAGTTTTCATGTTATGATATCATCATAGAACTTTATGCTTAAACCATTCGTGCAATATAATTGAGTAATGTCAGGATTGAGCTGAGGTGGTGGTTCGTTGTTCCTTCGGGATTGCTCGTGTTCTAGTCCGTCCATCCGTAAGGTGGGGTCCATGGGGGACATGAGTAGTGTCCTTGTATGCGGGCGTGGTGTCCGGATGCTAGGTATCCTGCGAATATGATAGCATGCCACGGTCGAGGGGGTAGGCTGCAGGGTCATGACAGCCTTGTCCATCCTTTGTAATCCCCCACATTCGTATGTCGTGTAGGAGTTCAGAAATGCCTTGGTGGGTAGCAGACTACTACCCGTGGGGTCTTCCCCGTCCATCTCACTCTCTCGCCTCGACCTCTTACTCATGCGTGTTACATGATTATCAACGGTTCTATGCACAACCATGAATAGAATTGTATGCTCTACTTAGGACTTTCTTTATTCCTTATTTATCTTTATCCTTGAGTTTGGCTTGAGTGAGTGTGTCAAGTTATCCTTGTATCGCTCCCCTTATATCTTGTTCATGTCTCTTATTCATTAGATCCTTTTCCACCATGCCTTCCTTTGGAAAAATATAAATAACAATACCCTGAATATCTCCGGGTGAAATGCTACAATGATAGATCCGTGCACTTGCGGATGAATATCTATTTTTTTGGCAAGGTCTATCACCGTTGATGTTCCTAGTGTGATCACCGACATGGTGGTTTCACTTAGGAATGTCGCCCACACATTTTTGACGCCGTTATTAGAGATGGGTTCTAAACCCCTTTTCTAGTAATTGCGCTAAGAAATGTCAAGAACTTTTTTTCATGTTTCCCCAAAATCCAATTAATTAACTAAATAGTCCATTGGCAAATTCATTTTGGACTCTTGGCTTGCTTATTAATAGCTTTTTCAGGGAAGTTTGTATTGAACAAATTTCTCTCTGTAGTTCTCAATATCGACGACACTTTGGATGCATACACATATGAAGCTCTGCTCTCAAATGTTGTCCAGGTGAAAGATTAGGACCTCTGATGTTGGTATCATCCAACAAGTTGTGATTGCATTCATGTGATCTGTAGTATCATTGTCCCTGATCTCTTAATAATGCCATTGAAATGTTGAATAATTGTAAACAATGAGCAAAAGTTGCTCAAAGGATCCATGGATGCTTATATTTGTTCCATCAAAACTCTAGGTATATTCAAATTGTCCTCGCTTCGTCAGAACTCATGGTATATTGATATGATTAGTTAGAAACCGAATCATGTGAGAACATGACACTATTTTTTTTTTTTTGCAATAGTACAACAATTCTAACTTGAATCACCGTGATATTATTTTTTTCCATAGGAGGCAAGTGGTTGTTGCTAGCATATTTTATTTGACATGGCCAACCGTTTTCTGAAGTGTTTTTCTTTCTGGCAGGATGGCTTACAATTAATCAATGTTGGTTGCACGAGTGACATGGCATTTGTCCATGTCATTTTTCCATCCCTCAACATCATTTTTATAAAGTTCTTGACATTTGTGTGTGTGTGTGGTCAGTAGGAGTAGGAGGAGTGCAGGACACATGGTTCATGCTAAGCAAGCAAAGCTTTTCTTGTGACACGAAACTGCGATGTGATACCTTTTTTATAGTAGCTTTGCACAGTGAAACATATAATTTCATTAGTTTTTTCTTCTCCCGTCGCAATGCACGGGCACTCACGTAGTCTAGTAAGAAAATTAAAAGCCCAACTGCTTGCATTGGACGGCATGGAGCTGTCATATACTGTACACATATAATAAAAAGAAATTTTCTACAATAATTGAGGAAAAATTCAACGGCCGAGAATGGCCGATCCGACGGGTACAAAGGCCGGAGGCAATGGGAGGCAAAGGCACGAAGCAAAAATTGCCTCCCGTTGTGAAAAACCATAGAAGTGGAAATCGCCCGATTGCCTCCGCAAAATGGACGGATTAAGAATGGCGGTAATTGCATTCTTGTAATTTTTTTTCGATCAAGGGTTAAATGGTAACTCTATAACTACATAATATTGTTTTGACTAGTATAATTAGGGTGGATAATAATTAGTAGTATAATTAGATTAGATTATATTCCTTGTCGTGTACTTGTAGAATAAAAAAAAAAAAAAAATGTCCAGATTTCTTCCTCTAGGGTTCCTCCTCCGCCGGTGAACCGCCGCCGCCGCCGCCGCCGATGGGCGCAGGCCGGCCACCCCTGCCCTAGTTCCTCCTCGTCATCATCCACTCTGGCGTCGCCCTCCTCGTCGCCGTAAGGGGACCGCGCGGGAGCCCCGAGCGATCGCACTCTCGTCGCCGTGCCGCCGTCTCAGGCGCCGCCCTCGATGCCGTCATGCTTGTCACCACCGCCGGAGGTGGAAGGGACCAGGCGGGGTCTGCGAGTGGCCGCACGTCCGTCGACGTGCCGCCGGCAAACGCGCCGCCCCTGACGCCACCATGTCCTCGTCCGCGCCCTCCCTCCCACCGGCGAGCCGCCGGAGCCGCCGCTGCTCCCACCCCCCGCCCACGACTGGAAGCTGATGTTTTCACATTGAAATTCTAATAATCTAGCATATCAATGCTTGAATGGGAAACTCATGTGTGCCTGGCAGATATCAAGGGAAAATTGCATCCTACTAGTTGAAGTTAAAGTGTTAAGTCTAATAGAATAGGAAAATACATCAAAATATCCAACTTCTACACATTTTACCACTGGGAACAGAGGTACCATACGTAGTATTAGTTGTGAGGTCTATAGAGCAGTTTACAATAATTTTCTACTGTCTGATGTCATGGAAAGGGAAATCTCATATATGAAGGCAGGCTCGAGTGATAGCTTTAGGAACGTGCAGAAGGGATGCTAATGCTTTCTCTGTTTCCTGGAATACCAATTCTAAAATTTCCAGTTTTGTCTTAACTTTAACTGCAATTCTTAAATGAAATGGGGAAAAAAACGAACTATGATGATTCTTTTGTTCGCTATTGGTTATGTGGAATCAAACTGGTATGATGTCGCAGAATAAAATATTGATCCTTAACTGCATTTTTTGGTAAGAAAGTGAAAAAAAGGAGACATGCGGTTCGCGCTCATGGAGGGCGTCACCGGTGGCGGATCCTCCTCTGGAACAATGCTGTACTTCGACACAGGCACGATCGGGCCATGATCAACACTAGCTCTGACGACACCAGTTTCGGCAGGCAGGCGAAAAGAGCATATACATTTTACTGGGAAAAAATAGTGTTTACATTGTATTGATGTATACCCGTCCAACTGTGCGTGCGTAGTTTACCATCTCCATTTGTTTTGTTGTCTGAAACCTGAGCAATCTGATAAGCGTGAAAGACGGAAAGTTGAGAATAAATGATGCAGTCTTATGCTCCAAAAGCTGAGGGCAGCCGATAGCTAAGGTTGTCAAGCTTTCACTAAGATCTTGTTCTCACGTACGTACATTTGTGTATATCACAAACCAACCGGCCCCGGCCTCGTTGGGCAGCCTGGACATTTGGGCCTACGAGGCGAAAACGGGCCTCCGTTGGGCCTATGAAGGAACAGAAGCATTCACCGTGACAAAAAATTGCAATGTTTTAACGGGCATCAGCGCGCAATCGCGAGAGTACAAATATTGTATTTGACCTAACACATCTCGAGAAGTCCTAAATTTTGTAGAAGCAGCCTTCTTCAGGTCAACATCTTGAGGCGCCAAGAAGTGCATGGAGAATATAATAATATTTACCGTTTTGGCCACTAAACTGGCTTTCTCATCATCAAATCCAAGCTATTCCAGGATTTTATGACCAGCTGACTGTTTATCTGACCATATCCCCAGTAGCAAATGATTAGCAGTTACTTCTCCATCCTCACCTAAACACACAGTTCAGTTCCAAAAAGAACACCAAAATTAGATTATAATAAGTTAAACCACATGGAACAAAAAATAAATAGAGTACAAATCAAAACCAACTATGCTCCGGACATGCAGATCAGGCACCCACCATATCGGGGGCTCAACAACATAAAGGTAACTGGACTGGAGTAATAAGCTAAAAATAAAGAGCCAAAGTAGAATATGAACAACCATAAAACTCTGTGGTTAGTAGGCTTGGTCTTGCAAGTCCAAGATTCAGTTTAAGACATTCAGTCAGAGTGTACTACTACTGAGACAAGGCTTGAGACAGTAAGACTTGAGACACGGTGTGAAGGAACAGATCAGTTTTCTACATCATGTTTTAGTTTCAGCACTCAAAATGTTGTTCACTAGAGTACAAGAAATGCAGAAACACCACAAATTGCACAAAAGTTTCAGCATCTCCGTCCTTGAACTGCAAGCAGAAGGTATCCAACCGTGACAATCCAAAAAGCTAACCACTCAGCAGGATATAGCCATGAATGTTATCCAACAAAGCAGCCGATAGAAATGAAAATCAACTTGTACTACTACATCGCAATGGAATTACAGACATAGAAAATCAATATAAAGTAGTAAAAGCTAACTAGCTAGACATCGATTTCAATAGTAAGCGAGCACAGAACTGAAATTAAGGTTTTTGGTCTGATCTGATACAACGAAAAAGACAACTACCATGACTATATGGGAGTTTGTACCTTTTTTGGCCTCAAACTGGATGGCAGGTGCGTTCCGGCGAACTTGAGGAAGGCGAAGATGGAGGAGTTCGCCGCCGTTGGCCAACCGGGTTTGCGCCGCCGTTGGGGGCAGGGCCGCCGGGGAGACTGGACACGAGATAAGCAGCGACGGAGGCGACCACCGCGTCCTCACGCTGGGGGCGGCGGTCCGGCTGAGGCAGCACCGCCACGCGACGGCGAGGGCAGTCCGGCTTTAGGCGGCGCCGCCGCGCAAACGGCGAGGGCGAGATGGTGGCGGCGCGCGGACGAGGGCTGGGAGGAGGAGCAGGGTCCTTGTGCGAGGGCGAGGGTCACGACGACGGCGACGGCGGGGCCGGCGATGTCGCAAGCCGGCCGGAGGAGAATCGCGATGGCAACGAGGAGCGGAAGAGGTGCGAGGCTACGCGTCTGGGTCGGGGACTCGGGGTGAGGCTGTGGCGGATAGGGAGGGGTTGCGGGTGAGGGGTTAGTGGGTTAGATGTGAACAATGACGATGGTACCCTTTTCAATCGAAAAATGCAATTTAGGGGAGGCGAATGGAGAAAGAAATGGTAATATTTCAAGTACCGCAGAAGGGCATATAATAAAAATGGGAGGAGATATCCAGTAGTCATCCAGAAAAAAAATATGCATCTCTCACCCTCTCAGGTGTCTGCAAGAGAGCGACTTAGTTTCATATACTAACTCCCCAGATGTCGCAAGCAATACTTGAATAAATCTCTTTAAACATAACCTGTAGGTCAAGTCAAAAGAAACCGGGTGATTCAGATTTTTAACTGGATGGTACCTATCGGGCAAAAGAAAAAGTTCTGAAGTTTTTAAAACCAATGCCTAAGACAATTAATTGGGAAATCTACCTTACGAATATTGTTATAATGTTATTAAATTTCAATTTCAAACTATTAAATGCGAGATATTTGCTATTATGGGACTCCAAACATAGTGCTTTGTTATTATGGGACTCCTAACGTTTGCTTTGCTCTAACGACACCGAAACAATTACACTTTGCAAAACATGACATTTGGTTCATTTTAATTCATTTGATAATATGAAATACATGTATTTTTTTTTCATAATTCCCCTTTTGCCCTTCGCTTCTTACGTTTAATCGAGTTTAATCGATCGGTGCCTCTTCATCTCCCTACGTGACTCTTCATCTATCCTCTCGACGCCGCCGCCCGCCTCCCGCAAGTCGGATCGTCGCCGCCACCGCCCACCCCTCTTCCACATCGCCGATCTCCGTCCATGGTTGGAGAGCCCGGCACCGCAGATGATGAAGAGCCGGGCCGCGATGGACGCCGTTGGCCTGGGTGCCCTCGATCCTCCAGCCGATGGAGGTCCACCGTCGGGTGATGAAGCTATTGCCCTAGTAAAGTCATCGCTTCCTACCGTTGCGCGGTTTAAATTTGCACATATTATTTTCCATTTTTTTATGTGTGTATCACGCCATTTATAACCGACTAGTACATGCATATTGTACTAGCTAATGGCATGACGCCGAGGTCTTTTTTTCTTTGTCGTGGACCAAAGGAGAAATGGCAGCGCCCGATTCATCAACTACGAT
Source organism: Hyparrhenia diplandra (assembly GCA_015847255.1). NCBI lineage: Eukaryota > Viridiplantae > Streptophyta > Magnoliopsida > Poales > Poaceae > Hyparrhenia > Hyparrhenia diplandra. Next base: position 875 of record JADLZK010008628.1, on the reverse strand, counting down.
GATAAGGTCGTTTTAGTCTATGTTGAATATCGAATGCGTGTGTCACCGTAGAAAACGATACTAACAACTTTTCAAGAAATGGAGGCCTTAGTCTATGTTGAATATCGTGAATGTGTGTGTCACCGTAGAAAACGATACTATCAACTTTCAAGAAATGGACGCAACCAAGTGCAATGCACCGGTTTGAATCTGCAGCATTTATCAAATGAATCAGGCAGCCCACCGCCACGCAAGACATCGAGGGGCCAATCAGGCCTAAATGGCGCACAAACAACACCCGAGGGCAAAAACGCCCACTTAGGCCAAAATACAAAAAGGGAGATGTATTTTGATATTAAAATGACCAAATGTCATGTTTTGCAAAGTATAATTGTTTCGGTGTCGTTAGAGCAAAGTAAACGTTAGAAGTCCTATAATAGTAAAGCACCATGTTTGGGGTCCTATAATAGGGAATATCTCATTAAATGCTTGTTTAGTAGAATCACTACTACAAAATCATTGTAGAAACGCCTCAAATGCATTTGTAGGGATGGCTGGATCTAGAGCTACCACTCAAAATAGACGCTGCACAATAAGATTCATAAACAAAGTCGGAATGAAGACAAACTTTATATCAAATTTTTTGTGTCTCAAAGAGATCTACGACTTTGTAGTTGACAACTTGTTCATTTGAGATCATTTGGATCTAGAAAAATCTGTGAAGTTCTCACATTTTGAAATTCATTTTTTTCAAATGGCCTAATGAAGAAATGACCAAAACCAAAGTTATAGATCTTAAAAAGAGTTATACAACCTTGTAGTTGACAACAATATTTTCATTTGAAATCATCTATCCAAGGAGCATTTAGTTTGAATTTCTCAAATTGAAATTTCAA
>JADLZK010008627.1:0-90004 GCA_015847255.1 Hyparrhenia diplandra | reverse complement strand
TGGTAACAGCATCACCATCTATTTCTGCAATTGCAGAAGGGCAGTCTGCAACACAAAAGGTGTTTGAAGTATCAACAGAAAACCAAGTATTGAGCATTACCCGACACTTCTGGAATAGTATTAGAAGATGTCAGGAGATGTTGAGCTCAAGGATGTGTTCTTTAGGCCCTGCAAGGCCTGAGCAGTTGATACTTGATGGCTCAGCCTGCAAGTACCTAAAGGTACCACAATGGCTATAGTCGGGAGAGTGGAAGTGGCAAATCAACAGTGATTAGTCTGGTGGAGATTTTATGACCTACAGGCTGGTGAAGTGTTGGTAGATGGAATGAACATCAAAAGTCTGTAGCCCAATGGTTAAGAGGAAAGATAAGTCTTGTCAGCCAAGAAACCATTGCTTTTTATGACCTCCATCATGATAACATAACCTATGGTAAAGCGGATGCTACAATCGAAGAGATCAAGTTTAGCAGCTGAGCTTGCAAATGCAGCAACCTTCATTGAAAAGTTCCTTGATGTACTTTGACAAACACTACTTTTTTATGTATCTTACCAAGTTTCTGGCAATTAATATCTTGTCTTCCACCCTCATACAGGCATACGGTATGAAATGGTTGGTCAACGTGGTTCTCAGCTTTCTGGGGGCAAAGCAAAGGATTGCCACCGCAAGAGCAATCCTCAAAAAATCCAAAAATCCTTCTTTTGGACGAAGCTACAAGCGCTTTAGATGTAGAGTCTGAAAGGGTAGTTCAAGAAGCACTAAATAGGATCATGGTAGGGAGAACTACACTCATTGTTGCCCACCGCCTGAGCACCATCAGCAGTGCAGACTGCATAGCAGTAGTTCATCAAGGGAAAGTAGTTGAACGAGGTAAGTGACTCTTCGACACCAATTACTTTGGCTTTTAATCTTTTAGAAGCAATAAATCAATCAACAACAACAACATAGCCTTTAGTCCCAAGCTTTAGAAGCAATCAATCAGTGTGAAAAATAGAGGTAGTTCAATTCAGTTTTTCGAACCAGTTAACCAATTGACATGTCATACAGGTGTCCATGACAAGCTGATTAAGGATCCCGATGGAGCTTTATTCTAAGCTTATTAGGTTACAACAGGCAAATGCTAAAAGAAAGGCATGAGGTTCCAAATACTGATGTGTCAGGTTCAATATATAAAAGTAGAAGTTTATCTTTTGGAAAAATCAATAGACAGAGATTCTCCCAGGAACAAAGGGCATCGCTCCTCCACAAAAATCCACTGGGCTGTCTGAAGAACTGGAACAACCAGGAATCTGGTGATAGTAAGGCTCCTAAGAAAGCACCAATTGACGACTATTCAAACTTAATAAGCCAGAAGCACCAGTTCTCCTATTAGCTGTTATAGCTGCCTTTGTGCATGGTCTTATGTTCTATCGCTCAGTATAATGATGTCTGGTGGTATAAGATCTTTTCTACTCTCCACCACACCAACTTCGAAAAGATTCTCGGTTTTGGGCATTGATGTGCCTTTCTGTTCGCAGTCATTGCCCTGATTTCAATCCAACTGAACACTTTCTATTTGGGATCGCTGGTGGAAAAACTTATACAACGCGGTCCGCTTTTTGTCTTTCCAGAGCATAGTGCATCAAGAAGTTGCTTTGGTTTGATGACCCTTTCAAATTCTAGGTTTGGCTACTTAAACATTTTCCAAATTTCTTAATTTTTTCTACAACTGTTTGGACATCAATTTACTGTTTCATCATTTTATAGTGGGGCACTTGGCGCGAGACTCTATTGATGCTTTTTTGAACATCCGACGCCTCGCCGGAGATAACTTGGCCATACCTAGTGCAGTGTATAGTAACACTAGTAGCTGGTTTTTCCATAGCATTTGCTTGACTGGAAGCTCACGCTGATCGGGCATATGTGTGATTCCTGTAATGGGCTCACAAAATTATATTCAAGTGAAATTTTGAAAGGGTTCAGTGAAGATGCTAAGGTGAAAATATTGAATTTCCTGCAGTGAACCTAATCGTTTTTATCTTTTAAAACAAAGCATACCTACTTTTCAAAATAAATGAATATGTGCAATCATTTTAGACATCATACAATATTTCAAATAATATTAATAACTATAGATATATGTTGAAGTTTACAGTTAACAAAATTAAGTAAGATTTAATGACTTATCAAAAGTTTCACCTAACAAATAATTGAACAGGTGATGTATGAAGATGCAAGTCAAGTCGTGAACTGAGGCAATTAGTAGTATTCGAACTGTAGCATCTTTCTGTGCAGAGAAGAGGGTAATTACATCATACATCCAAAAATGTCAAGCTTCAACGAAACAGGGCATTAGAAGTGGAATGGTTGAGGCCTTGGTTTCAGTTTCTCAAACTTATTGATGTATCTCACATATGCTCTTTTGTTTCTATGTTGGCGCCTGTTCGCATACATGAAGGAAAATCAACTTTTTAAAGATGTTTTTAGGGTAAGAGATAGGCATTTGGGATAATTTAAATAATGTCATTTTGTTTAGTGACTGACAAACTTAATCTGGTAACTGGCAGGTCTATTTTGCTTTGATTTTCACAGCTTTTGGAATTTCCCAAACAAGTGCAATGGCAAATAGATTCAGCAAAAGCCCAGGAATCCACAACTTCCATACTAGCTCTTATAGACAGGAGGTCAAAAATCAACTCGACTAGTGATGAAGGCGTAATTTAGAAAAAGTTGATGGAAACATAGGTTTCAGCCATGTAAGCTTCAAATACCCGTCCTGCCCAGACATCCAAGTGCTCAACGACTTTACTTTGGCCATTCCAGCCAGAAAGGTATTGTTTTTTGATGCTTGGTATAGTTAATTCATAAGTAGTTTGTCTGAGGTGGTAGTTAGTTATTCAAGTTATTCAATGATAAATGAAAGAAATAGGGATGGGAACAGGGTCACTGATCTTGCTAGGTTAGTACCAAGTTAGACCATGCGAGACACTTCACAAAAAGCTGCCATGGCAATCCTTGAGCAGCTTAATTTCAACAACAGTATAAATGTATAATAGGACAATATCATATATTAGCTACAAATACAATAACTGTTTGCTACTTTGCTCATGTAATGAATGTTCAATTCATCTTAATCCTTAACATAAGTTTCACAAAAGTTGTGTACAGGTGGTACAAAATTCATTTAGCACTCTGCAAAACTTCTAAGTTCAAACTCCATTTTCTCAAGGAGTACAAAAGGCAGACAATATGAGATGAAAGTAGCAACAAAGATTTACTATGAATTAAGGGGGTTTTTCCATGCTCTTCTATCTCTTTAGAATGCTCAATTGCCCACAATACCTGTTTCTTACTTTGAAATCTATTTTATTGATTTACATGTCATTCAATGGGACAAGAACAACTAGGTTGATGGATACTTAATTCAAAGGCAGAGCTCCTGCCATTTGTGTTCAAAAAGTGCTGGATACTTCTGGTCAATAAAATAAGCCTGAAAAGAATGGAAATTAGTTCTTGTTTTCACATTTTCCTCTATGATTTGTACCTGACAAACTTAAAAACTACTTTTCATATGCAGACTGTTGCACTTGTTGGAGAGAGTGGAAGTGGTAAGTCAACAATAATTGCTTTGCTCGAGCGATTCTATGATCCAGATTCTGGCACAATATCACTAGATGGAACAGAACTTTAAAAACTAAAGCTGAGTTGGTTAAGAGACCAAATGGGGTTAGTGAGCCAAGAACCTGTACTTTCAACGACACAATTCACGCCAACATAGCATATGGAAAACAAGGAGAAGTAAGAGAGGACGAGATTGTTGCTGCTGCCAAGGCAGCCAATGCTCATGAGTTCATATCTAGTTTGCCTCAGGGATATAGCACACTACTGTCGGCGCGAGAGGAACACAGCCTCTGAGGGCAAAAAACAACGGGTGGCTATTGCAAGGGCCATCTTGAAGGACCCCAGAATACTTACTCGATGAGGCAACAGTGCCCTGGACGCTGAAGCTGAGCCGTATTGTTCAAGATGCGTTAGGACCGTGATGGTCAGCAGGACCACCATTGTTGTGGCACACCGACTGTCCACAATCAAAGGGGCAGATATGATTGTAGTCATCAAAGATGGTAAAGTTGCTGAGAAGGAAAAGCATGAATACCTTGTGGGCAAGGGTGGAGTTTATGCATCGCTGGTAGAATTGCACTCGAAGTCAGCATAAAGATATCTGACTTCGATGGATTATTTGGTATAACAAGGGGAGCATTTGCAGTAGTAGGTAGTCATGCAATGGAAACAAATCCATGTAAAACTTATCAATTTGTACTTTTGGTTTGTTATTATAGGTCAGTCTTAAACTCCATACAAAGATAGCATTGGCATCACGTATTTCATATGCTGCAGTGCACTGATTATCAATAAATCAATGGTAGTAAAAAGGAAAAAACAAATCGACCTAATCACTGAACTATTAATATTTAGTCCACGAGCAGAAGCATTTTCTGCTATTCCGAGCCCCAAATTCACGCGAGGAGCCTGAGCATAAGACTACACGCCAAATACGCTACAGCTTTGCTTGCGTTTGGAATAATAAGTTCGGATCAAATTAAGCTACCCGTCAGCGAATTTGTTCAAACCAAAAATTCAGGTCCAGAACTTAAAACCACGTACCTTTTCGTGCACCGAGGTCCCCGTTTGGTCGTCATTGGCGCGGCCGCCAGACCTGGCTGCTGGTTCAGGGAGCCGCCTCGCTTCCTTTCCGCTCCCCACCAGCGAAGCACAGCCGCCGCCCATCCGCCTGCCGCCCGCCGCCGCCGTTCCATAGCGACGGCGCCGCGTGCCTTCTCCTTTTTTTTTTTTTTTTTTGGGAAACTGTGCCTTTTCCCCGTCCGAAAAACAAAATCAACGGCCTATATTACCTGTGTCTTTCACTTGGCGGGTTACGGCCCAGAGGAGGCCCAAATGGCCGAACAAAAAAGAGAAGGAACGAGCCGAACACCGGCCAATGACTGGCGGCGGGCTGCATGCGAGCTCACTTCCAGTTGCCCCGTTCGCCTGAGCGACTGAACGGGGTGAGCAGGCACGGAGGCAGGGAGCTGTCGCCGCCTACGGCGCTGCCTGCACAGCAGAGGGCAGAGGCGCATGGATGGGCCTGGATTGACAGGCTAACAGGGGGCATCACCGTCCCGTCCAAGTTACAATCTATAGGTGTGTGATAATTATTTCGATGCTTTGGCAGTTTCGTCATTAATTATTGGTTTGGTAAAATGGAGTATAAAGTGCTGCCATTCTGCTACTCAAGGAACCTCAGTACATCACCTATTCGCTTGCTAATAGTTATGGTGATTGGTGATGCCAGGCGCCTAGCCTGAGTATGGCATGTGCCCTCTCAGTTCCTGACTTGCAACTGTTCGACGAAATGGGTCACTGCCGAAGCGAGTAGTTGCATCTTCTCCTTGGATTTGAGAAATGTCTACACTATATATGCATCCTTTTTCTATCTAGTTAATTACTAATTTGAGCACTTGGTGTCTTGATTGCTTTAGAGTCTTACATTTTTCCATTGAAAATATGGAATGAAAATGAAATGTGGACCACGTCATATATAGTTATTCGTTGCATATATACATGTTTCTGTTTGTTGCTACAGTAGAAAACCATGTTTACTTTTAGGGGCACAGATACTGACTTTCAGATATCGAAAAGCACAGCTTCATGTTTTCACCATGGTTTAAACTTGAGCCCCCCTAGACATTTATCATGGATCCACCACTGCTCACTAGAGCAATGCACTTTTGCAGAGTTCAAAAGAGAATATATACTGTTGAGGCTTGTTTTTATATTTTTATATGGTTTATTATTCAGTTAGTGACACATTTGAATATGATCCCTTCACCTACCACATAATTTAGCTTCGATTTCTAAAATTAACAACAATTGAATTCTGACCAAATAGGGACTTAGATAAATGCATAAACGATATAAAAGTTACATCATTCTATTCAGATTTTGAGCGAAGCTCTACTAGGGAAGCATAGGCTCCACCATTGATGCGCATCAGGGCTTCATGTCTTCCTTTCTCTACAATCTTGCCTTCCTTGAGGGCAGCAATCATGTCAGCCCCTTTGATCGTGGAGAGGCGGTGTGCCACCACAATGGTGGTACGGCTGACCATGACTCGGTCCAATGCGCTCTTGAACAATGCGCCTGATTCAGCATCAAGGGCACTGGTTGCCTCATCAAGGAGTAGTATCTTTGATCCTTGATTATGGCCCTTGCAATAGCTACCGTTGTTTCTGCCCTCCAGATAGCTGAATTCCTTTCTCGCCTACCATGGTGTCGTCATATCCTTGAGGTAAGCTTGATATGAATTCATGGGCATTGGCTGCCTTGGCTACAGCCATAACCTCTTCCCTCTGTTACATCACCATGTTTCCCATATGTTATGTTCGCACGGATTGTGTCATTGAAAAGCACTGGCTCCCTGGCCTACTAGCCCCATTTGATCCCTTTAGCCAGCTTACTTTTAAGCTCTTAATTTCAACACCATCTAGTGATATTCTACCAGAATCTGGATCATAGAAACGCTCCAATAAAAGCAATTATTGTAGACTTGCCACTACCACTCTCTCCAACAAGTGCCACTGTCTGCAAAAGGAAGGAAAATATTGATCACACAGAGCTTGGCAAATGCCAAATGTCTGAGTTGCATGGTGTTATGTTACTAGAACAAGATACATTGCATCCAATCATTTGGGGCCAATGCTACTGCAAGACAATGAACAAAAGATGGTAAATGGTTGCAAGGGTAATTGTACCTTTCCAGAAGGAATGCGCAAGGTAAAGTCAGTGAATATCTGGACATCAGGGCGTGATGGGTATTTGAAACTGACACTGTTGAAATCAATGTTGCCAGTGACATTCTCCAGTGTCATCCCATCTTCGCTACTTGAATCAATTTTTGACTCCCTATCCAGAATACTGAAAATGGAAATAGCAGAATCCCTTGCTTTTGTTGCATCAGAAGCCAGTGCACTTGCCTGCGACACCCCAATAGCTGCCAAAACTAATGCGAAGAAAACCTGGAAAACATCCAACCAGTTGGTGAGTGCTTTATAAGGTAATATAGGTGCACTAAATGGTAACTAGAAACTACTAGTAGATAACTAGGTATCTTACCTTAAAAACATCTGAAAAGTAGTTTTCCCCTGACGTACAAAACTGTGCACCAACATAGAAACAAAGACCATATGTGAAATACAACATTAAAAATGAGAGTCCATAACCAAGTCCTCCAACAATTCCACTTCGAATTCCCTGTTTCCTTAGGGCTTCACATTTCTTGTTGTATGTTGTGACCACTCTTTTCTCTGCACAGAATGATGCTACAGTTCTGATACTGCCAACAGCATCGGTTGCAACTTGGCTTGCATCTTCGCACATCTCCTGCATATTAAGATCAGGTTATCATGATAAGCAACTCAGGGATCATAGGAAATATTTTCTGTAGTAAAACCGAAAATAAATTTTACAGTTGTCATGCTTCACCTTAGCATCTTCGCTAAACCCTTTCAAGAACTTCACTTGAGCATAACCCTGTGCACCTACCAAAGGAATAACGCATGTGATGATCAGTGCAAGCCTCCAATCTGCCGCAAAGGCTATGACAAATCCAGTTGTCAATGTAGCTATAGACTGCATTATAAGGGGCTGTTATCTCCTACTAAGCGCCCGACATTTAACGATCAACTGAGAGCCTTGTACCAAGTGCTCCACTGCAAACGATAAATATGACTCTTAGTATTCGTGTAAATCTATATATGTTTAGAAAATTTATAATAACAAATAAGAACTCTTATCATACCTGGAATTTGAGGCATTATCAAACCAAGCAATTTCCTGGCGCACGATTTTTGAAATGACAAAGCACCTAATACGCCTATCAGCTTGCCCCCCAGCAACCGCAAAAACAAAAAGTATTGTGCTGGGACTGAAATCAAACATGTAATTCCCAGAACAACAGCTATCAGTGCCCAAAAGCTAGTATCCTTTTCGCAGTTTATCTGGTGGTTCATAAAACGATTTTATAATACCAGACATTAATATACCAAACAATGGGAAAACGACGCCATGCACTGATGCTGCTATAGAGCCTAACAGAAGAACTGGCACTTCTGGCATGTTAAGCTTAAAAAAGCGTCCAATTGGTGCTTTTTTTAGCACCACAACATCAGATAGCCCTTCTGTTTTCTCTCCGCCTATGATCCTATCCTCATGTAACTCAATTGATAATCCCAAGGGATTCTTGAAGGAATATCTGTTGCTGTTACCAAAAAGAATCTTTATTCATTGACCGCCTAAGTGACAAACTTGTGCTTTTTGATCTGGAATCTGGCACCCCAGAGTCTGCTGTTTTACGCCTTTCATCAGCACGAGTTTCTTGTAGCCTAATAAGCTGAGAGTATGCCCCATTGGGATCCTTCACCAATACATCATGGGGGCCTGTATGTAAATTATGTTTGTGGGACAAATTAGATTACGCCAGCTCGACAAGGGAAATATTCCAGAAAGAAGAAAAAAAAACGACATTAAGAGATTCAAACCTTGTTCAACTATTTTCCTTGACGAAGTACTGTTATGCAGTCCACATTCCTTACAGTGCTCAAACGATGAGCAACAACAAGTGTGGTCCTTTCCACCATTATCCTATTCAGTGCCTCCTGAACTATCCGCTCAGATTCCACATCTAGCGCACTCGTTGCTTCATCGAGCAAAAGTATTTTTGGATCTTTAAGGATGGCTCTTTGCGATTGCTATTCTTTGCTTTTGTCCTCCAGAAAGCTGTGTGCCACGCTGTCCAACCATTGTATCATAGCCCTGGTTTGTCAAGAGAACGTTGTTAGCTGCCTATATTATCATAAAGTGTCAAGAAATTATTGGAAATATTCAAAAAAAAAAAAAGAGATTCTTCCGTACATCCGCAGCTTATCGATGAAGTTTGCTGCATTTGCAAGCTCAGCTGCCCTCCTGACCTCTTCAATTGTCGCGTCTCCTTTACCATACATTATGTTATCTTTAATGGAAGTCATGAAGAGCAGTGGTTCTTGACTGACCAGACTGATCTTTTCTCTAATCCAACTAAGCCTTAGATTCTTGATGTTAATGCCATCTATCAAAAACTTCACCATTGTGTGGATCATAGAATCGCTTCAACTAGGCTGATGACAGTTGACTTCCCACTTCCACTCTCTCCCCACTATGGCCATTGTTGTCCCACTGGCTACTAGCAACGTCAATCCATCTAATATCAATTGGTCTGGTCTTGCAGGGTAGCAGAAGTGAACGTCTTTTAGCTCAACATCACCCTTGATATCTTCTAAAAACCACACCGCTGGTATCACTTGAATCTATTTCTGGCTTCCTCTCAATCGCTTCAAACAATCTGTATGCTGCAGATTGACCTTGAGCAATTGAAGAAACAGAGGGTGTTGCACTACCTAAAGACCTGTTGCAAAGAATTGAATTGTAGCATGTTCAGGACATTATTGTACGATATGGGATAAAGTTAAATTTATTGTTTCTCAATATGAGGTAATAGTTGCATAAGTACTGCTTAGGTGCCAACTGTCATTCCCTGCATGCATGCACTTCGTTGAGGAATCTAGGTGTGAAAGTAGAATTGTGCAGATAGAATTAAGTAAAACTGTACAAGTACAGAGTGCTTAAGCTGTGCATTTTGTGTTTCAGAACTCACATTGCACCAGTTAACACCGCGAACAAAACTGTGATAATCTTCCCACCACTATAGCCTTTGTCAATGATTAGCTTTCCGCCATACCAGAAAGCTAGCCATAGCTAGAGAATAAGATGCAAAAGACAGATCCTATGCCAAAACCATTGATCAGGCCTTCCAAAATATCAGTCTTGTATGCCTTCTTTATTAAGTTTCTGTACATTGCAACGGCTTTGCTCTCTCCGTTAAAGGAAACTACCTGCATATTGAAACAAGATAGCTTACTAACTCATTATCTAGCAATATTATTGATATACGATGAAATAATTGACATAATCTGAACTCACTGTTCTTATAGCTCCAATAGTCTGTTCAACAGTGTCCCCAGCTTCTTTCATAAGATGTCAGTTTCTTGCTAGAAATATTTGTTAGAAACTGAGCAGAAACTACACCGGCAATTGCAATTAGTGGTAGTGATGTTAGCATGACGAGGGTGAGGAGCCAGCCTCTTGTGAATGCTATTATAAAGCCACCAAAAAAAGGTTGATGAGAGTTGTATAAGCTTTCCCGCCTGTAAATGATAATTTAGTAGATTCATGAACTTTTCAGCAGCAGCAACAGCACAAGGTGATGGTGAGACTGGATGCGGAGTGTATAAAAATAATGCAGTTAGTTTTTCTAATAATTAACAATAATGTATGCATCGTCTCGTGTTTTTGCAGGTCTCTATGCACTTGTGTTTGCAATATTCGATGGAAAGAAAAAAACATATAATACCTTCTCGCCAAGAGCATCCTGAATCACGAGGGTATCACTGGACATCCTAGAAACTGCTTGGCCTGTTGTCAATTCTGTATCGAAGAATGCAATATCTTGCCTCAAGACCGCATTAAGGTATAAAGAACGGATTCGAGCTGACTGCCTTTCTCCTGCCATCGTCCAACATGACACCTCTGGGACAAGTGAAAAGCTGAGCCTTTTAATTCAACTGTACAAGCAGAAGTAGATTCAAGAAAGAAATAGGTGGAGGAAGAATATGCAGCAAGCTTCTTTTGAGACTGAATCTTCTTAAAGCATGATGCTATATATATTTTTTTTTGCAAAGGACGTAAGCATATGATGATCATCATAAAGATTAGTTTGGCTGATGAATGTTATATTAGTTCATATGAGTAATTTTTATGCCATACACTTTCATATGGCTATTTTTCCTTCATCGTTTCTTTACCACAGCTTGGAATGGATTGAATCCGAAAAGAGTGTAAGATTCAAACTTACGAAGAAATGAGGCAACAGCTGCCCCGATGCCCAAATATATGAAATCCAGAACAACCTGAAGGAAGAAGAACTACTGTTAAGATTGGCTGTTCGTCAATGGTGCTTCAAGATAAAATCGGGCCGTTGGTCTAGCCACTACTGGCAGACGACGATGCTGAAGCGTGGCTCCTGGGCGGCCGCGGCCTGTCTATCAAATATTTCTCGGTGCATGCACTCACCTTTCTGACACTGCGGACGATGTCCTGTGAGGTGCTGTCGCCGAAGGAGTTGATGACGTTGCCGAAGAGGACGGTCATGAGGGGCTCCGCCACGCCGTTGGCCAGGGCCCCCACCGTGCCCACCGCCATCAGCAGCAAGTCCAGGCGGTCCGCGTACCTGAACATGCCGAGCAGCGACACCTTCTTGGCCGGCGCTGCACCACCCTTCTTGCCCTCGTCATTTTGCCATTCTGATCGCTGCCGCCGCCGCCGGCTCGGCTAGCCGTCGCATCCATGGTGGTGGTGGTGGTGGTGGTGGTCGTGAAGCTCTGCTCGTGGAGTCCACAAATAATGATCAGGTTCAGTGCTCCCCGGCCTAGCCACGGGTCAGTGGGGGGGGGGGCGCTATATGCGCATTAGTTTTGGTGCGAGAGGAGGGTGCAGGCGCTCGACTTGTCGCCGGTGATTAGAGCCCGGAAGCGACCCGGAACGATCATTGATCACGGGGAGATTGCGACGGTGGAAAAACAGAGACCGGCCATACAGGTCAGGGCAAACAGGCATGCAACGCAAGCAAGGTGCGGTTTGACAAGCATCAGTATCAATTCCACAACACAGGCGCAAGCTGCAAACTAGAATCGTGCTTCTTTCAATTCCTTCGCGGTTCGGGCTTTTACCTATTTGATTTGAGTTTTCAGCTGACGTGTACTCTTGTTGTATGAACATATATATGCTTGATTTATCGTTCTTCTGAGAAAGTGCACATTTGATTTTACCGACGCGCCCCTCTTCCGAGAAAGTGCAACGTTGCATATCGGTCGTCGGGGTCTACTTACCTGCCTGCGTGACTTACGGTAAATTTAATTGAACAACATGTGTTGAAAACACTTTTCTACAAAAACTTAATTAAATGACTAGTTACGGACTGGTCCACAAACAACATCACGATGTAACTTTAAAAAAAAAAAACTAGAGTTTCTGGAGCATCCCTAGTCACTTACAACTTAGTTCAGGGAATTGTACGTGTACCTGTTTAGCTGAAAAATATGAAGCAAAAACAATCATGGATTCATTTTTTTGAAAGAAAAAAAGCTGAACGTAGAAAACCTATGTGTATAAGCTGTGTGGAAGATTTTGAAAAAAAAAAAAAGTTTCTTCGAGAAGATCTCTTGATAACATTGTAATAATAACTTAGCTTTTGAAAAAAAAAAGGTCCTTCAAAACAAATTTGAACAAAAGAGCATGAGACTTCGGAGGTCGAACGTGCAAATCCCATGCAAGAAGGTACTCCTCCGTTTAAAGTTTTAGTTTACTTTATTAGCATCTCCAACAGTTTGGCATTTGGAGTTGACATTCTCAAATTTTGCCAAAAGCTCCAAAAACTCACTCCAACAGTTTGGCATTTGGAGTTGGCAAATTAGTGAGCGCCATTGTTGAAAACAGCCTTTACAAAAAATACGCGCTCTGACTAGTTTGGCATTCCACATCGCACGTCATTAGAAGAGGTGGAAGGGCATAAACATAATTTTGTTTCGCCTCGAGGTTCCCGACGTAAGTTTTCAAGAAGGTGGAAGGACATAAACATAATTTTATTTCTCTCTCAAGGTTCCCCGAAAACCTAGTTAGATCTAAGTTTGGCAAGTGAATTATGCCAAACTGTTGAGATGAACTCTTTTTAATTTGGCATTTGATTTGAGAGTTGGCAAACAAATCCAATTGCCAAACAACAAATGGAAAACGTGCAAATTGAGATGCTTTATATTAGGTTTCATCCTTAGTCAAACTTATGTAGCTCTAACCAAAAACTTTAAAACAAAAAAATAAATATTAACACTTAATTAAATAAAAAATGCAATCAAGATAAGTTTCATGTTAAATAATTAATAAAACTAATATGATGCTATAAATATTGATATATTTTCCTATAAACCTTGTAAAAATTTGGTAAATTTGACTTAGGACAACTGAAACTAAAGTAACTATAATTTGGATCGAGCGAGTAAATATCGTATTTGCAACTATAGGGGTAGTAGTATCGTATATGCAAATGATAAGCCAACTAGTGAATTTTGTGACCGATAAGCCGATGATGCTATTTTGGGAGAGAAAGATAATCTATAATGGCTTGTAAGGCGGACTGATAAGTTCAAGCGATTTGATTTGTTAAGGGTGAGATGTTTCCAGACTTACAATGGTATGTCCATATAGTAGGCAAGAAAATATGGTTTGACATCAATTGAATACTTGATCAAAAAACCTAGCAATGGTGAGCACAGATGCTGCAGCCTGTGGGCTGTGGCTACTAGGACTAGGAGACATGTTGTCAACGACGACATCACGAGAACCATGTGGGTTTGGACTGTTGGTGATTGGTTTTCACTGTGCCTAGCTTCATGCTTCATCTCCAAGAAGCTGTCCTGGATTGCCAAGTGGTAGACTGGTAGTACGTACCTGTCAACCTTTGACTACCCCCAGAGTAGAAATCCAAGAACGGAACGGAATGGGCAGGGTTGGCGGAGCCTTTCTTTCTTTGACTTCTATAGCCGTTCTCTCACACGGACGACGGATGGACAGGAGCAGCATTTGACGTTCCTTGCATGCCAAGCATGCACTAACCTAGCAATAGCAAGGTAGCTGCAAGTTGGAGAAGCCTGGCCGCACACGTGTTGTTCACACGTGACGTGAGACTCCGCCGGAAGTACTAGGAAAGGATACGGATTACGACAGACTTTACCCCAGGACCTAGGTCAATGTTGGTCCTCTTGCCTCGATTATATTGTTCAACGGCTCAGTCATGTAGTGGATTTTTTTTTTTTTTTTTTTTTTTACACAGAATACGGCCTCAGCACGTGCCACAACACGCACGCACACTCACCCCTATGAACACACGTGCACGCAAACCCTACCCCTATGAGCACCTCCGCCGGGCGGATGGAGATTGCAACGACGGAACGCCGCTTACGACATAACGCCGGTAAATCCTGGGGACCGGAAAGGTCCATGTTTGAAACCCCCATGGCAGTTTTGGATCGCCTACCATCGATTGTTCAACGCCTGTTCAACGGCGCACATGCAGTGGATGTGTTTGCTCGCCTGGACACTGTTGGTCCGGCCCGCTAGGCTGGGCCCAAGGGATTTGTAGCGAGTAGGTGGTCATGGGCCGTCTGAACAGAGGCCGTGGCTTAGCATCACCATGGCTTTGTCCACGCGAGCGATCGAGCAGCCGCCAGCGGGAGGCGTGGACCGTGGACGACGCCGGAGGAGGACGAGCTGCTGTGCTGCTGGCGCGGGCCGTGGCGAAGGAGGTGGAGGGGCGGTGGCGCACGCTGCCGCGGCAAGAGCTGCAGAAGATGAACTACCTCAGGCCGGAAGCGCGGGCCCATCGCCGCCGACGAGGAGGACCTCATCCTTCGCCGCCGCCGCCGACGAGGACCTCATCATCCTCCGCCCCCACCGCCTGCTCGGCAACTGGTGCGTCTAGTGTACACTGTGCAGTGCCGTACTCGGTAGCTGGTCCAATCTTTCACTAGGCAGGTTACGGCCCAGAAGAGGCCCAAATGGCCGAACAAAGACGAGAGAAGGGAAGATGCCAAACAGAGGGAGGAGATGACCCGCGGTGCTGCATCCGAGCCGACCTCGGCCGATAGCGGAGGGCGGCGGCAGCACGACCGCGCGCAGGATCTGTAGGCGAATATAGCAGATATATATATGCCTGCATCCGGTTAGTGCTACCCTGATCTTCTGGTTTAGTCAATCATTGCCTGGAGCCTGGATCTGGTGTGTGTCTTTTTAATCCGGCACATCCCGTCGGCACTGTAGCAATGCGGTTTGTATTTCAGTTACATAGAGAATATATATTGTTGAGGCTCGTTTTATATTTTTATATGGTTTATTTATTCTTCAGTTAGTGACCCATTTGAATATGGTCTCCTCACCTACCACATAATTTTTAGTTTTGACTTCTAAAATTAGGGCCAATTGGGTTCTGACCG
The DNA here is from genome assembly GCA_015847255.1 of Hyparrhenia diplandra. Classification (NCBI taxonomy): domain Eukaryota; kingdom Viridiplantae; phylum Streptophyta; class Magnoliopsida; order Poales; family Poaceae; genus Hyparrhenia; species Hyparrhenia diplandra. Next base: position 74,833 of record JADLZK010008627.1, on the reverse strand, counting down.
AATAGTATACTTGTATAAATGCACAAACGATATAAAGATACATCTTCACAAAAAAAAAAAAAAAAAAAGAGATATAAAGATACATCATTCTATTCAGAGTTTGAGCGGAGCTCTACTAGTGAAGCATAGGCTCCACCCTTGATCCGCATTAGTGCTTCATGCCTTCCTTTCTCTACAACCTTGCCTTCCTTGAGGACTGCAATCATGTCAGCCCCTTTGATCGTGGAGAGGCGGTGTGCCACCACAATGGTGGTGCGGCTGACCATGACTCGTCCAATGCATCTTGAACAATGCGTTCTGATTCAGCATCCAGGGCGCTTGTTGCCTCATCAAGGAGTAGTATCTTAGGATCCTTGATTATGGCCCTTGCAACAGCTACTCGTTGTTTCTGCCCACCAGACAGCTGGATTCCTTTCTCGCCTACCACAGTGTCATAACCTTGAGGCAGGCTTGATATGAACTCATGGGCATTGGCTGCCTTGGCTACAGCCATGACCTCTTCCTCTGTTACTTCACCATGTTTCCCATATGTTATGTTGGCACGAATTGTGTCATTGAAAAGCAGTGGCTCCTGGCCTACTAGACCCATTTGATCCCTTAGCCAGCTTACTTGTAAGCTCTTAATGTCAACGCCATCTAGTGAGATTCTACCAGAATCAGGATCATAGAAACGCTCCAATAAAGCAATTATTGTGGACTTGCCACTACCGCTCTCTCCAACAAGTGCCACTGTCTGCAAATGAATGAAAATATTGCATTACAACTGTTCCAGTGCTTGGGTAACGTTAGGTGTGAAATAAAGAACCTGAAAGTTGCATATATCGCAGCACTAAAACTAGAGAGCTAGATTGCATCCAGTTATTTGGGGCAATACTACTGCAAGGAAATGAACAGGGGATTATGAGTGGTTGCGAGTTCAGCTATACCTTTCCAGAAGAAATCTGCAAGGTAAAGTCACTGAATATCTGGACATCTGGGCGTGAAGGGTATTTGAAACTGACATTGTTGAAATTGATGTTGCCAGTGACATTCTCCAGTGTCATCCCGTCATCACTGCTTGAGTCAATTTTTGACTTCCTATCCAGAATACCGAAAATGGAAATAGCTGAATCCCTTGCCTTGGTTGCATCTGAGGCCAGTGCACTTGCCTGTGAAACCCCAACAGCTGCCAAAACCAAGGCAAAGAAAACCTGGAAAACATCTTCAGTATGTGAATGATTGATAATAGCAATAGTTTTTGCGCCAAGTGTTGACTTGAAATTAGTAGAATTCTTACCCTGAAAACATCTGGGAATGTAGTTTTTCCTTGACGCACAAATTGTGCACCAACATAGAAACAAAGGCCATACGTGAAATACAAAATTAAGAATGAGAAGCCATAGCCAAGTCCTCCAACAATTCCACTTCGAATTCCCTGTTTCCTAAGGGCTTCACATTTCTCATTGTATGTTGTGACTACTCTTTTCTCAGCACAGAAAGATGCTACAGTTCTGATACTACCGACAGCATCTGTTGCAACTTGACTTGCATCTTCATACATCTCCTGCATAATAAGATCACATTGTCATGATAGGCAACTCAAGTATCATTAGAAAATATAATACTCGGTAAAACAGAAAATTATTTCTATAGTTGTCACTCATCACCTTAGCATCTTCACTAAACCCCTTCAAGAACTTCACTTGAGCATAACCCTGTGCACCCACCAAAGGAATCACACATGTGATGATCAGTGCAAGCCTCCAGTCTGCCGCAAAAAGCTATGACAAATCCAGTTGTTAATGAAGCTATAGACTGCACTATAAGAGCCAAGTTATCTCCTACTAAGCGCCGGACATTTAATGCATCAACTGAGAGCCTTGTACCAAGTGCCCCACTGCAATTTATAAAGATTAGTATTGATGTAGACCATATATGCTTAGAAAAGATGAGAATAAAAATCAAATGTTACAATACCTGGAATTCGAGGCATTATCAAACCAAGCGACTTCTTGGCGCACAATGCTTTGAAATGACAAAGTACGAATACGCTCTATAAGCTTTCCTCCAGCAACCGCGAACAAAAAATATTCTGCTGGAACTGAAATCAAAGTTGCAACTCCCAGAACGACCGATATCAATGCCCAAAAGTTGATATCCTTTTTGAGCTTATCTGGTGGTTCATAGAATGATTTTATAACACCAGACATTAATATTCCGAATAATGGGAAAATAACTCCATGCACTGCAGCTGCTATGGAGCCTAACAGAAGAATGGGCACTTCTGGCATATTAAGCTTAAAAGACGCCCAATAGGTGCTTTCTTATGCACCACAACATCAGAGAGCTCTTCTGTTTTCTGTCCACCTGTGATCTGATCTTCATGCAACTCAACTGACAATCCTAAGGGGTTCTTGAAGGAATATCTGTTACTATTTCCAAAAGAGTCTTTATTCATTGACCGCCTAAGTGATAAACTGGTGCTCTTTGATCTAGAAACCGACACCCCAGAATCTGCTATTTTATTCCTTCCATCGGCACGAGTCTCTTGTAGCCTAATAAGCTGGGAATAAGCCCCATTGGGATCCTTCACCAGTGCGTCATGAGGACCTGTATATATATAATATGTTTATATGGCAAATAAATTATCTCAGCTTGGCAAGGGGGGATTTTTCAGAAAGGAAAAAAAGTGACTAAAAAATGTAACCTTTTTTCAACTATTTTCCCTTGGCGAACTACAGTTATGCAGTCAACATTCCTTACGGTGCTCAGACGATGAGCGACAATGAGTGTGGTCCTTTCCACCATTATCCTATTCAGTGCCTCTTGGACTATCCGCTCAGATTCCACATCCAATGCACTTGTTGCTTCATCGAGCAATAGTATTTTTGGATCTTTAAGGATGGCTCTTGCAATTGCAATTCTTTGCTTTTGTCCTCCAGAAAGCTGTGCACCACGTTGCCCAACCAATGTATCGTAGCCCTGGTATGCCATGAAAACATTGTTAGCTGCTTATTACCATAATTTAAAGTTCCAAGAAATTACTGCAAATATTCATAAAAAATATCTCCTGTACATTTGGCAACTTATCGACGAAGTTTGCTGCATTTGCAAGCTCAGCTGCTCTCTTGATCTCTTCAAGTGTCGCATCTTCTTTACCATACATTATGTTATCTTTAATGGAGGTCATGAAGAGCAATGGTTCTTGGCTGACCAGACTGATCTTCTCTCTTATCCAACTAAGCCTTAGATTCTTGATGTTAATGCCATCTATCAAAACTTCACCAGCCTGTGGATCGTAGAATCTTTCAACTAGGCTGATGACAGTTGATTTGCCACTTCCGCTCTCCCCAACTATGGCCATTGTGGTCCCACTAGCTACTTGCAGTGACAGTCCATCTAATATCAATTGATCAGGTCTTGCAGGATAGCGAAAAGTGAACATCTTTTAGTTCAACATCACCCTTCATATCTTCTAAAACCACACCACTGGTATCACCTGAATCTATCACTGGCTTCCTCTCAATTGTTTCAAACAATCTGTATGCTGCAGATTGACCCTCCGCAATTGCAGAAACAGAGGGTGTTGCATTACCTAAAGAACTGTTGAAAGAATTTAATTATGGAATGTTCATGACTTATTGTACATTATACAATGATCAACTTAGTGTATCTCGGCATGTGTGCATTCTTGAGGATATCATGAAAGTAGAATTGTGCCGTTGTGCGTGAAGAATTAAGTACAGATCTAGTGGTTTGTGTTTGTTTTGTTAGAGTTTTAGAAACTCACATTGCGCCGGTTAACACTGCGAACAAAACTGTGATAACTTTCCCACCAGTGTATCCTTTGTCAACAATTAACTTTCCACCGTACCAAAAACGCTAGGCCATAGCTAGAGAACAAGATGCAGAAGACAGATCCCATGCCAAAACCATTGATAAGGCCTTCCAAAATATCAGTCTTGTATGCCTTCTTTATGAATTTTTGTACATTGCAATGGCTTTGTTCTCTCCGTTGAAGGAAACTACCTATTAAAACAAGACAACTTACTAGCTTAATTTCTTGGAAAGTAGCTGATATACTTTGAAGTAGTTGGAATAATTTGAACTCACTGTTCGTATAGCCCCAATGGTCTGTTCAACTAAGTCCCCAGCATCTCCGTAAGATGTCAGTTTCTTGTCGGAAACCTTGGTTAGAAACTGAGCAGAAACTGCACCAGCGATAGCAATTAGTGGTAGTGATGTTAGCATAACAAGGGTGAGGAGCCAGCCTCTTGTGAATGCTATTACAAAACCACCAAAAAATGCAGAAGAGAGTTGTACAAGCTTTCCTGCCTGCAAATGATAAGTTAATAGATTCATGAATAGTTCAGCATTGGTACCACAAGGTGAGACTTGATTTAGAGTATGAAAATAGACAGTTAGCTTTGGCTAACACAATAGAAACTAATGTTCTTCGTCCAATTTGCTAAAAATAAATAAATAATAAAATTGCCTGCTGCATCTCATGCTTTTTTGCAGGTCTGGGCATTTTTTTTCAATATGTGATGGGAAAATAGCTGTAATGTGAAGCCTAAAGGTGGGTGCTCGCACACTTGGAGATGATGGAGATGGTGCTTAAACTAAAGCAAGCCAGTGCAAACAACTGTGGTCCTGCTGCTATGGATATGGTGGGGTGAGAGAGGAATCAATAATGGAGGGAGGAGGGTAGAAGAATAGTGTTGGAAGTGGCTTATGTGACTGCTGCACAATCTGAGAAACTGAAAGGTATTCTGGCAAGGCGTTTGTTGCTGGAAAACCGTCACAAACAGATGGGTGAAACCTGCAGCGGGACAGATCGAAATTAAATTTGATGGTGCTTTCTTCAGCTCTAGTGGTGATGGAGGATGGGGTTTTGTGATCAGGGATGAAGCCGGTATCTTGCTGAACGCCGGAATTGGCAGGGAGGACCATCTACTGAATGTGTTTCATGCAGAGCTCCTGATGTTGTTGTGGAGACTGATGCCACGATGGTGAAGTAAACAGCAGGGAGTGATGACTACCGCTTGCCTGACATGGGAGAAATGATCAATGACCGTAGGCTTTCGCTGGTTTCAGTGTGAGGGCTGTTCCTCGGTCTTGTAATGGTTTAACACAGAGCAGGGCTCTCGCAGGCCAACTGGCTAGAGCAGCCTGCTAATGGTCGAAGCCATGAGATCTTGAGTTCGAACCCTGCACCCCTTAATATAAAACGGAGTGGCAGTCTGCCCTTCCGATTTCGTTTTTTTTTAATGGTTTAACACATGAAGCTGCTTTAGGTTGTAAGTTGTCTAGTGGTGCTCAGTGTGTGGGATTGTGTGTGGGATGATGTACCTTATGACTCTGTATCTCTGGTATCCAGCGCTGTGACGAGTGAGTAATTTATGGAGCTTTGTTTCAAAAAAAAGAAGAAGATGTAACGTAATACCTTCTCTCCAAGGGCATCCTGGATCACAAGAGTATCGCTAGACATCCTAGAAACTGCTTGGCCTGTTGTCAACTCTGTATCGAAGAATGCAATGTCTTGTCTCAGGACTGCATTAAGGTACAAGGAACGGATTCGTGCTGACTGCCTTTGTCCTGCCATCGTCCAACATGACACCTCTGGGACAAATGAAAATTGAGCCTTTTAATTCAACTGTGTACGTCCTACTAAATAAAAAAGGCAGATGACCTTAGACTGAAAATGTCACAAGTATGATGATATTTGAGGCACGTGAACTTAGACTGAAAATGTCACAAGTATGATGATATTTGAATGCTGTAAGGTTGAGTTCCAGTTACCGTTCAAAGGACGTCTTAGCCTTTTCTGAATACATTAGTTTAACTATGACATAATTAATTGTGTATCTAAGTACATAGTAAAAGCCGTATCTAGAGAACCCGAAAACAGAGTAAAACTCCACTTACGAAGGAAGGAGACAACAGCTGCCCCGATGCCCAAATATACGAAATCCAGAACCACCTGAAGAAAAACTAGTGTTAGATTTGGTTGTCCACCAATGATCTTCTCAAAATAAAAACGAGTATTCATCAGTCTTCCAAAAAAAAAAAAAAAAACGATGGTTCAAGGTTCATGGCCGGTGGCCGCGGCAAGTTTATCATTGCCCAGTGCAGAGCAGAGCCGCAGAGGTGCACTCACCTTGGTGACGCTGCGGAGGATGCTCTGCTCGGTGCTGTCGCCAAAGGAGTCGATGACTTTGCCGAATAGCAGGGTCACGAGGGGCTCCGCCACGCCGTTGCCCACGGCTGCCGCCGTGCCCACCACCATCAGCAGCACGTCCAGGCGGTCCGCGTACCTGAACATGCCGAGCAGCGACACCTTCTTCACCGGGGCCGCATCCTTCTTCTCCTCCTCCACGTCTCTGCCATTCTGATCACCGGCTCTGCTACCCGTCGCGTCCATGGAGCTCAGCTTGCTGGTGCGCTCGTGCTGGAGTCTCTCCGTGTGTGCGCTCTTGCTCGTGGAGTACACAAACAGCAAACAGGTTCAGTGGCCACAGCCTGCCATGGGTGGTCTAGTGGGGGCGCTATATATGCGCACTGACTCCATTAGTTTTGGGTGCGAGGAGGGTGCAGGCGCCCGACTTGTCGCTGCTGGTTAGAACCCGGATGCAGCCCGGAACGATCGTTGATAACGGATAGATAGTGACGGAGGGGGAAAAGAACAGAGAGCGGTCATACAGGTCCGTGAACAGAGCATGGCGCAAGGTGCAGTTTGTTTTGCGAGAAGCATCAGTATCGATTCCACAACGCAGGTCCAAACTGCAAAGTGCAAACTAGAAGAATCTTCAGCAGTTTCAGGGCTTTCAGTGTGATCAGCTGACGCCCTCTTTTCCCACAAGGCACAGAAGAGTCTGCAGCCTTGTGCAGGTCCTGGTTTACCGTTTACCGCGCTGCGCTACTTGTGGTACAAGCTAATATTAACGGGATTTCCTGTTCCTGTTTATAGCATATCAACTCCCATGCTGATTTGTATCAAAAAGAAAAACCACATGCTGATTTTACGAGACTAATGCTGAACAAGAATTGTTTATATAGAACTGAATCTAGGCTGATTATTTGAAATTAACTAGGGGTTAAGACTTGAGGGCTGAAAAAAAGACTAGCTTATACTAATTCACCGGAGCATAATCTCTTTTTCCCAACTAATAAAGTTTCATCTTGAGAATACAGAATCACTTCTCTTAGGAAATTAATTTCTATATATAATTCAGACCCACTGGTGAAATACACATCATACCGTCAATTGTTGATAAGTAATCTCTGCTGACTATCAAAGTTAAATTAACTTATAGTCAATAAAAAATATAGAACACCTGAGTTCTGTGGACTTTTCATCACCAAACGACCCATGGTAAAAAACCTAGCAAAAGGGTGAGCCATGGGATGTTGCGGCCTGTGTCTACCAGGAGACTTGTGCGTCATCAACGACCACACGACATCACCACTCCGTTCTTCATGACATCACCAATCCGTTCTTCATTGTGCCTTCATCTCCAAGAAGCTGTACTGGTGGAGCCTTTCTTTGACTTCTCTCTCGCTGGACGGATGGACAGGAGCAGTTGACGGTCCTTGCATGGCAAGCATTGCACTTGCATGGTGCCTAGCTGGAAGTTGGCAAAGCTTGGCAGCACGGATGTCCACACGTGCGCGAGAGATTTCACCGAATCGGCGAATCACTGTCACTGGAATGAAACGACACGTGGCTTCATTCGCTCACGCAGAACTGGGGGATCAGGAAAAAACCGTGACGATGGCATTATTAACTAGTGGCAGGCAGATGGGTGATCTTTTGCGTTTCGATCCCAGAAGCAAGTCTCGAGATGCGGTGAACTAAGAGTAAGTTTGTCCTCTAGAGCATCGATCCCAGTAGTTTCCCAAAACACAATAAATAAATCAATAAGTTTTTTAAGTGGTTGAAAAAGGTTGGAAGCATATTTATTGGATTGATCTAACACTTTCCAAAATCTCAATTCTCAAATATAGTAGACAGTTTACACCACCAATCCCAAACTATTTATAAATCATTGTAACTCCTTTTACATCTTTCGCTTCCACATTTGTATAAGAAATTATGTCCTACTTCTTATTCCTTTTTTACGTCTGTCTACTTTCGGATTGGCTGACAACAATATCCGAGGTTTAGGTTGAGTTTCTCAATAGGAATGAGATAAATAGCTATTGGAGAGTAGTTTTGACTTTTTCTCTCTCTTTTTTTTAATCTAGATGGATAGTGAGAACTAGCAAAGTTCATGATCTCACAAAAAATGTTATCATCCATAGATTGGTAGAAAATGTGTAGCTTGGCAATCTAGATGTAGCCATTTCTTTTGCACTTGAGATGCATCCACTTTACCAATTGCACAAGAAAAGCCCACATCTACGATCCACCAAATTTGACGAAAATAAACTTGAAATAACATTGCATCCAATTTCTCCAACGTGCAAAGTGTGTGCTATAAAAAATGTGTGAACATTCAACATCTAGCCTATAATCCGCCATCCTCTCGGGTCGGTGAAGACCACAATGAGAGACCCGACTCTGATACCACGTGAAGGGTCGAGATGACAGACTAGAGGGGGTGAATAGTCATTTCTAAAACTAATTGTGTCAGCTAACCGAATTTAATGCGGAAGTAAAACTATTTCTTAGCCAAGACTTCACCCCTCTATCTATAACTCTAAAGCCCCTTTCAAAAGATCATACTCAATGACAAGCTCTTGTAGTGTTACTCTTCGTGATCCCCGGGGGTGAGCACAACCTTTCACAAATCCTCCTCCGTGCACCGCATAAATGCATAATGCCCCTCGGCGTGCTTCACGGAGTCTCTTGCCACCAAGCCGTCTATGAGGTGGCAACCTCCAAGAGTAACAAGCACATCAGCTTACAACTCGATCACCTAGTGCCACGAATGCTATCTCTCAACGCAACACACTAGAATTTCTCTTCTCACCCAACTTGAAGTGCACTCTAAGAACAAATGAGTAGAGGGGCTCACTAGTACCACCACACAAGCCACCAAGGCTAGAGTGTGCTCACCAACCAATCTAAGCCAGTTAAGTGGTGTATATATAACCCAACCTTCAAATATGACCGTTGCAAAGCAACCAATCATCGGGGGCATCAGAAGCATGCTCCAGACACGCTCCTCTGAGCGCCCGGTGCACGGATGTATTCTGTGTCCCCGCTCCTTTCAACCTCAGCCGCTCATCTCTAACTGCTACTTTGCTCCGCACAGGTGCTCAATGGCTAGTTTGCCACGCTCCGTGACCCGGCCCACGCCCGCATCGGATGCACAACGATTGCCCTCACTGTTGCATCCGATCTTGGGTCCAGAAAAGTCACGGGCGTGTTTGATATGGGCCAAAACGCCCGGCCTGGCTCACGGGATGCGATCCCTTTTGTTTGATGTTGTTGGCACTTTGTTCCTCGGCCCTCGCCTCCCGGGATGCAAAAACGCACTCTCTCTCGGCTCGAGCCGCGACGCTCCCTCCTTGCGTTTCTCGGAGCCAGGCTCGTTCTATGCTTGCGCTCGTCTTCGGTCACCTCTCTCCCCACGCTCACCTACCCCGTCCGCCACCACCCATCTTCCTTGCGAGGCGTATGCGAGCACGCCGGCGGCCAGCATGCGAGCAAGCTCCCTCGGCGATGCGGCAGGCTTCCACGGCGGCGCATGCCGGCGGGCGAACACGGGCGTTTGGTGAGCCGGCGCCGCCGGCGTCCAGCAAGACGTCCAAGGGCGCGAGGCGCATGCGAAAGCACGCCGGCGGCCCAGACGCGAAGCGAAGCTCCCTCGGCGATGCGGCGAGGCTTCCACGGCGGCGCGTGAGCGAACTCCCCTCCACGACACGCCGCCGAAAGCAGGCTCCCGGCGGCGGCACGCGAGAAGGCTCCCATGGCGGCGCGGCGCCTCCCCTACAAGCCGCCTTTGTGGCTGGGCTTTCCCTTTGTCGCACGTCTCGCCATGGCCTCCGCCGCCACGCTTTCAAGTGTTCGACGGAATGCTTGAAAGAGAGACAAAGAAGGTAATGTCACCACAATAGAGGCAAGGTAATCAGATCCATTTTATGCACCATATCAAACGCAATCTCAATCCGACCTGGCTCTCTAGGAACAAAAAAATCAAACAAGAAGGTTGCATCGTTGGAGCCCGGCTCGGGTGGCCACAGCCCAGGCCCGTCGGCAGCCGGCCGGAGCCGGATATCAAACACGCCCACAATGGCCAAACTTTCATCGGGCGCACGCCCTGCGTCCCACGGCTGCCGGCTCAAACACCTCGCCTACTTGCTAAATCGACGCGTGGGTGCTGCACGACCGGCCGCCGCTCGTGCTCGCCACGAGGCGAGAGGGAGGGGGGATAGATCCGGGATTGAGCTCCCCGACGTTTAGAGCAAAAACAAAGAGCACAAACCACTAGAACAAGCATTTGTCTGTGTAACATTGGTGTGATCTATTTCTTTTTATGAATTGAAAATTGAGCGCACGTGTAAAAAAATATGTGGGCCCCATAAGATTTGGTGCCATTAACGTTTATTTATGATTTTATCAAAAAATATTAGCATAAAATGTACTCTCTTGGTTCCAAATTATAATTCGTTTGACTTTTTTTCACCTAAATTTGACCACTCGTCTTATTCAAAAATTTGTGCAAACATAGTTAAATTTAAGTCATTCTTAAGGACCTTTCGTTAATAAAGCATGCCACAATAAAAGTTGTGATATTTTGAACAAATTTTTGAATAAGACGAGTGGTCAAACTTAGGTTTGAAAAAGTCAAACAAACATCGCAATCATCTCTAAGGGCAATTATGTAATTTTGACTATTAAAGCGGCTTAAAGCGGTGGTGGAGGTGTTTTTGGATTTGCACAAAAGAGGGCCTTCGTGCCTCACGTCGCTCGCCATGCCATCGGGCGTCGCAGACACAGCACTGCTGCAGCAAAGACCGGCCACCACGAGCGCTCCTTCGATGGAGCCGGTGCTCCTCGGCCCTGGTGAGCTCCTTTATCCTCTGTCTCCCTACATTTTGTGTCGCCTAGCTCCCTAGCCACACCAGCCCTGCCGATGCGTTCCCGTCCGCCCTGAACTGGTGCCCTACGTTCAAAGGATTGGATGGGAATGAGATTGAGATGGGGATTTTTATTGATTTAGGATGGAAGAAGGGGGCAAACGAGATTCGGATAGGATGAAGTGTGGATTTGGGGGGTGACGTGTTGCTGTTTTTACTGATGTGCTTGCTGCATTTGTCCATTTGGGGTGGGAGGTCTGTATACCTGGAATTAATCTGTATATCTGAACCAATGTATTTTTCACATTGAACTTGAAATCTCATAAGAGTTAACTATGGGGATTAATCTGTGGAACACTTAGCAACCTGATCTGTTCATCTGTTTTTTCTTGCAATCAGTTGCCTTGGAATATATTTCTTGACCAAATGTATCTGCTGGAGTCCAGGATGGTTTATTTTTTTTTGCAATTGGAGAGATGGGGTCGGCATGGAGTTCAATATGATCACATTCATATTTTTTGTAGCATTGTAGACCTTCTATCATCGATGCAAGCGATTTGAAGGGTGAAATTTATAATATCATAATTTGTTTGACACTGTGTTAATATCATATGAATGCCCAACGTTAACTAGACAGTTTACCACACTATGTTAACTTGTCTTAAACAATTACAGAAAAATTGAATACCAGTACAATGAGGCAAATAGGATTTGGACTGTGAGATTTGGCTAGTCTATTGGAGTATTGATTTACATGGAGAAGGAATCCTTCAGATTAGATAGCCAAATGATGCTATAGAGGGTGAAGTTTGGAGTGTCTCCTGAACATGCTCTTACTGTCGAAGACAAAGCTGCCGCCGCCGTTTCATAGAAACGGTGCCGCATCGTTGTCTGCCAGTGACAGCTGTCTGAAAACAAAACCAACGGCCTATATTGCTTGGTCCCATATTTGACTTTGGCGGGTTACAGAATGAAAGACGCCCAACACCACTGATCCTCTAAGAAAGAGGGAGGAGATAACTGCTGGTGTGGCACGCGGGCAGCGACAACATGACCTTGTGGAGGATCTACAGGTGAGTTTAACTATGCCTGCATCCAGTTCGTGGTATCCTAATCTCCAGGTTTGGTAAATAACTGCCCGAGTTTTTTTTAATCTTGTACATCCAATCCTCACTGTAGAAATGTAGTTTTGTTTTGCATTTGAGTTCAGTAGAAATATATACTGTTGAGAAGTTCGTTTTCATATTTTTTATGGTTCATCTAGTTAGTGACGCATTTAAATATGTCCCTTCACCTACCACATAATATTCAGGAATATAGGTGTTCAAGAAGTGCATGACCTCAATTCTTATTTTGACTTCTAAAATCACAAACAATTAGATTTAACCAAATAGTACTTGTACAAATGATTTAAAGACACATCATTCTATTCAGAGTTTGAGCGGAGCTCTACTAGTGAAGCATAGGCTCCACCCTTGATGCGCATTAGTGCTTCATGCCTTCCCTTCTCTACAACCTTGCCTTCCTTGAGGACTGCAATCATGTCAGCCCCTTTGATCGTGGAGAGGCGGTGTGCCACCACAATGGTGGTGCGGCTGACCATTACTCTGTCCAATGCGCCTTGAACAATGCGCTCTGATTCAGCATCCAGGGCGCTCGTTGCCTCATCAAGGAGTAGTATCTTAGGATCCTTGATTATGGCCCTTGCAATAGCTACCCGTTGTTTCTGCCCACCAGACAGCTGAATTCCTTTCTCACCTACCACGGTGTCATATCCTTGAGGTAGGCTTGATATGAACTCATGGGCATTGGCTGCCTTGGCTACAGCCATGACCTCTTCCTCTGTTACATCACCATGTTTCCCATATGTTATGTTGGCACGAATTGTGTCATTGAAAAGCAGTGGCTCCTGGCCTACTAGCCCCATTTGATCCCTTAGCCAGCTTACTTTTTTAAGCACTTAATTTCAATGCCATCTAGTGAGATTCTACCAGAATCAGGATCATAGAAACGCTCCAATAAAGCAATTATTGTGGACTTGCCACTACCGCTCTCTCCTACTAGCGCCATTATCTGCAAAAAGGAAGGTAAATATTGCATCACAACTTTCCAGTGCTAGAGAACCTGAAAATTGCATATATTATGGCCCAAGAACTAGATACATTGCATCCAATTATTTGGGGCAATACTACAGCAAGAAAATGAATAGAAGGTGACTAAGTTGTTGCAAGTTCAATGTACCTTCCCAGAAGGAATGTGCAAGGTAAAGTCACTGAATATCTGGATATCAGGGCGTGACGGGTACTTGAAACTGACATTGTTGAAATCAATGATGCCAGTGACATTCTCCAGTTTCATCCCATCATCGCTACTTGAGTCAATTTTTGACTTCTTATCCAGAATACTGAAAATGGAAATAGCAGCAGCCCTTGCCTTGGTTGCATCTGAGGCCAGTGCACTTGCCTGTGAAACCACAACAACTGCCATAACCAAGGCAAAGATAACCTGGAAAACATCATCAGCTAATAAGTGATAATTGCAAATATTTATGTGCCAAATGGTATCTTGAAATTAGTAGTATTCTTACCCTAAAAACATCTGGAAATGTTGTTTTTCCTTGATGTACAAACTGTGCACCAACATAGAAACAAAGACCATATGTGAGATATACAATTAAGAATGAGAAGCCATAACCAAGGCCTCCAACAATTCCACTTCGAATTCCTTGTTTCCTAAGTGCTTCGCATTTCTGGTTGTATGTTGTAACTAGTCTTTTCTCCGCGCAGAAAAAGATGCTACAGTTCTGATACTACCAACAGCATTAGTTGCAACTTGATTTGCATCTTCATACATCTCCTGCATAATAAGATCAGATTGTCATGATATGCAAAGTATCATTAGGGAATATCATTCTCAATAAAATGGAAAATGATTTCATAGTTTTCATTGATCACCTTAGCATGTTTGTTAAACCCCTTCAAGAACTTTACTTGAACATAACCCCTGCGCACCTACCAAAGGAATCAAGCATGTGATGATCAGTGCAAGTCTCCAGTCTGCCACAAAAGCTATGACAAATCCAGTTGTTAATGATGCTATAGACTGCACTATAAGGGCCAAGTTATCTCCTGCTAAGCGCCGACATTTAACGCATCAACTGAAAGCCGTGTACCAAGTGCACCACTGCAAGTGATAAGGAGGATTCTTAGTATTGGTGTAAATTAACATACGCCTAGAAAATATTAAAACATATAAGTCAAATGTTATAATACCTGGAATTTGAATCATTATCAAACCAAGCAACTTCTTGGTGCACAATGCTTTGAAATGACATTGCACGAATGCGCTCTATGAGCTTTCCCCAGCGACTGCAAACAGAAAATATTCTGCTGGGATTGAAATCAAACATCCAACTCCCAAAAAACTGATACCACTGCCCAAAAGCTAGTATCCTTTTCGCAGCTTATCTGGTGGTTCATAGAACGATTTTAGAGCACTAGATATTAATATACCAAATATTGGGAAAATGACTCCATGCACTGATGCTGCTATCGAGCCTAATAGAAGAACTGACACTTCTGGCATATTAAGCTTAAAAGACGCCGAATTGGTGCTTTCTTAAGCACCACAACATCGGGGAGCTCTTCTGTTTTCTGTTCGTCTGTGATCTGATTTTTCGTGGCAACTCGACTGACAATCCTAAGGGGGTCTTGAAGGAATGTCTATTGCTATTACCAAAAGAATCTTTATTCATTGAACGTCTATGTGACAAACTGCTGCTTTTGGTCTAGAATCTGGCGCCGCAGAATCTGCTATGTTATGCCTTTCATCAGCATGAGTCTCCTGTAGCCTAATAAGCTGGGAGTAAGCCCCGTGGGGATCCTTCACCAGTGCATCATGAGGACCTATATACAATGTGTGTGGGACAAATGAATTATCTTAGCTTGAGAAGGGATATTTTTCAGAAAGGAAAAATAAGTAATTATGAGAGTCCAACCTTGTTCAACTATTTTCCCTTGGTGGACAACAGTTATGCAATCAACATTCCTTACAGTGCTCAGACGATGAGCAACAATGAGTGTGGTCCTTTCCACCATTATCCTATTCAGCGCCTCCTGAACTATCCGCTCAGATTCCGTGTCCAACGCACTTGTTGCTTCATCAAGCAAAAGTATTTTTGGATCTTTAATGATGGCTCTTGCAATTGCAATTCTTTGCTTTTGTCCTCCAGAAAGTTGTGCGCCACGTTGCCCAACCAATGTATTATAGCCCTGGTATGTCATTAAAACACCATTAGCTTCTTATTACCACAACTTAAAAGTGTTAAGAAATTATTGCAAATATTCATTTAAAAAATATCTCATACATTTGGTAACTTATCGATGAAATTTGCTGCATTTGCAAGCTCAGCTGCTCTCTTGATATCTTCAAGTGTCGCGTCTTCTTTACCATACATTATGTTATCTTTAATGGAGGTCATGAACAGCAGTGGTTCTTGGCTGACCAGACCGATCTTCTCTCTTATCCAACTAAGCCTTAGATTCTTGATGTTAATGCCATCTATCAAAACTTCACCAGCCTGTGGATCATAGAATCGTTCAATTAGGTTGATGACAGTTGACTTCCCACTTCCACTCTCTCCAACTATGGCCATTGTGCTCCCACTGACTACTTGCAATGACAATCCATCTAATATCAATTGAGCAGGTCTTGCAGGGTAGCGAAAGTGAACATCTTTTAGTTCAACGTCGCCCCTTGATATCTTCTAAAACCACACCACTGGTGTCGCCTGAATCTATCTCTGGTGTCCTCTTAATCGTTTCAAACAATCTGTATGCTGCAGATTGACCCTCTGCGATCGCAGAAAACAGAGGGTGTTGCGTTTCCTAAAGAGCTGTTGCAAATAATTGAATTGTGGCATGGTTAGGACTTTACTGTACTGTATACAATCATTGAATGAAATTTTAATGCCTCAATATGATGTGATAGTTGTAAAACTACTGCACATGTGTCATGTTCTGCATGCATGTGTGCATTCTTTAGGATACCATGAAGTGGATAGAATTAAGTATAAATCTGTTGGGTTTCAACTGTGGTTTCATGTTTGTAATGCTAGGGTTTCAGAAACTCACGCTGCACCGGTCATCACAGCGGTCAAAACTGTGATAATCTTCCCACCAGTATAGCCTTTGTCAACGATTAGCTTTCCACCATACCAGAATGCTAGGCCATAGCTGGAGAACATGATGCAAAATACAGAACCCATGCCAAAACCGTTGATAAGGCCTACCAAAATATCAGTCCTGTATGCCTTCTTTATAAATTTTCTGTACATTGCGATGGCTTTTTTCTCTCCATTGAAGGAAACTACCTATTGAAACAAGAAAACTTATTAACTTATTATCTTGGAAAGTAAGTAATATACTTTGAACTTATTGGCATAATTTGAACTCACCGTTCGTATAGCCCCTATGGTCTGTTCAACTGTGTCTCCAGCATCTGCATAAGATGTCAGTTTCTTGCTGGCAACTTTGATTAGAAGCTGAGCAGAAACTGCACCAGCGATACCAATTAGTGGTATTGTTGTTAGCAAGACAAGGGTAAGGAGCCAGCCTCTTGTGAATGCTATAATAAAGCCACCCAAAAAGGAAGAAGTGAGCTGTAGAATCTTTCCTGCCTGTAAATGGTAAGTTCATAGATTTATGAATAGTTCAGGGCAGCACAAGGTGAGACTTTATGCAGAGAGTATGAAAATTGTACAGCTTGCTAACACACGCACAAAAAAGAAGCCCTTCATCCATTGTGCTAAAGGTATGAGATTAATAATAAAATTATCTGCATTGTCCCATGTTTTTGCAGGTCTTTGTGTAATACCTTCTCTCCAAGAGCATCCTGGATGACTAGGGTGTCGCTAGACATTCTGGAGACCGCTTCGCCTGTTGTCAACTCTGTATCGAAGAATGCAATGTCTTGTCTCAGGACTGCATTTAAGTATAGAGAACGGATTCGGGCTGACTGCCTTTCTCCTGCTATCGTCCAACATGACACCTCTGTAACAAGTGAAAGTTGAGCCTTTTAACTCACTGTGTAGACGCAGATTCTAACAACTGTTAAATGCACAATTGTGTGGATGTATTAAGATACGGAGTCTCTCTAATTGCTGAACTTGCTTGGCATGTGGTGCACAATTGCTCATGGAAATATACAAAAAAAAAAAAATATCGGTACTGTTGACGCTAAATAGACATACTATGAAAATATATTCCGTGGAAATCTAATGATACTTATTTTGTATGTCTAAATTTTGATACTATTTTATAATCTAACTTAAATTTAAATTGGTTACTGGAATTGTGTTCTTCTAGGATGGAGGGCGTATGTTATATGGTTCATAACTTCATATATGACTATGTTTCACCTTTTAGCAAGTAGTTTCGGTCACATAGCTTTGAGTGAATCTGGGAAAAAAAATTCACTTACGAAGGAATGAGACAACAGCTGCTCCGATGCCCAAATATACGAAATCCAAAACAACCTGAAGAAAACCAATCGTTATATTCGGTGTTCGTCGGTGGCCTTTCCAAATAAAAAGCAAGCCCTGTTTAGTTCCTATGCACTAACCCAAAGTGCTACAGTCATCGAATCTCTTAACTTATTTACGAAGTATTAAACGTAAGTAAATAAAATAAAAATTAATTGCATAGTTTGGCTGAAAAGTACAAGACGAATCTTTTAAGTAGTCCATGGTGGGTCAATAATTATCAAATACAAACGAAAAGTGCTAATATATTTCACCAACTAAACACTTCCAAAGTCGATCGGGTGTTCATCAGTGTCCCTAAAAATGGCGGTTCAGTCTGACGGAGTGGCGGTTGACTCCAGGCACTCACCTTGCTGACGCTGTGGAGGACGTTCCGCACGATGCTGTCACCGAAGGAGTCGATGACTTTGCCGAATAGAAGGGCCACAAGGGGCTCCGCCACGCCGTTGGCCACGGCCGCCACCGTGCCCACCGCCATCAGCAGCACGTCAAGGCCGTCCGCGTACCTGAACATGCCGAGCAGCGACACCTTCTTTGCCGGGGCCGCATCCTTCTTCTCCTCCCCGCCGTCTCTGCCACCATTCTGATCATCGCCTCTGCTGTTCATGGTCGCGTCCGTGGAGCTCAGCTTGGTGGCGCGTGCTGGAATCTGAGTGTCCTTTGTGGAGTATATATACCATACATAGAATGAACACTTGAACAGGTTCAATCCAGTGCCCCATCCGCGGTCTAGCGGGACTGTAGATTAGAGGGTAGAGACTGGAAGCGACCCGGAACCATCATCATCATCATTAAACTAATCACGGCGCCGGTCGTATGGTTCGGTTTACTTATGCGAGAAGCATCAGTGATTCAGTATCAGTTCGACCTGCTTCCTTCTGCAGTTTCAGCGTAATTATCAGCTGACGTGTCACGTGTATACTATTTTCCCCTAATTAACTGTCTACTTTCACTAAAAAAATAACTGTCTACTTCTAGTAGCGCACTAGCGCTCCTGTTCTTGTCTGAGCATATATGTATTCTCACTTCTGGAGAGTAAATGCTCGCGTAAATCCTCTTGGTGTTTCTGTTTGTCATGAAACTTTCTTTGCTTGTACACAGTCAGTTTAGACAAAGACACTGTCGTAGAAACGTTATTTGCAGAGACTTCATTGGTATGGTGAAGTCATTCGATCTATCATCCTCATCTTTCCGACGCCCTCTTTTCCCCGAAGGCACAGAAGCGTTGCAGGGCGTGGTTTACCGCCCTGCACGACTTGTGGTACAAGCCAATATACATTATTATAAACATAATTTCCCCTCGAATCTGTGTTGTTTCCCCTCGAATTGGGGTCTCTAGTTTTGTTGGGAACTCCTCTGACTTTTTAGAATTTTTACATCCACTCCAACAAAATCCCTCAAATCTATTTTAATACACACTGACACGAGAGAAGCATCACCATTATCCATTTTCCTCTCTTTGTTGTTCTTATCGACTCAGCTATGTGTGCAGAACAACAGGAAGAGCTTCGACAACGTTGGGGGTATTATATAGAAGTTAATGTACTCCCTCCATACCCAAAAAACTACGTTTAAGAAAAGGTTTGGGTCAAACATTGAGAATATAAATCATTTATAATTTTTACGTTATTGATTTTGCAAATGTGAAACCGATATGAATAGATTTGTCTTGAAAAATACTTTCATAAAACTATACATATATCACTCTTCGATAAATACTTTTTTATAATAACACGAGGTCAAAGTTGTGTTTTGAAGACCGTGTCGCTGTCCTAAATGTCAAGCTTTTTGGGTATGGAGGGAGTATGTCGAGAAATAAATACTAACAATATTTTTATTATAAACTTGGTTAAATTAATTTGAACTACTTTGACCGGCAGTCAATCCATAATTGCATTTTCTGGGGACAGAGGTAGTATTATATAGAAGTGAATCTATGTTTATTATGTGAGGTGATTATTACCTAAAATGAAATAAAAGAGTGCATGCTAAACAAATCTAACTAGCTTAATTATACTAATTCACCGGAGAATCACTTTTTTCTTAAGTCTTATCTCTTATAATATTAGGGATTAGGGAATCACTTTGAATTACAAAGCACTACTCTTATGGATGAATTATTTTTCTCTAAGCTCTCTCTTTTTTCTTAAGGAGGATGGAGCCTATAGGGAAAACTATTCAAACAGTGCTATACAAAATTATTTGATTAAGTTGTCTTCAATACATTTTATATAAACTTATTTAAACTTATGGATGTCGCGGGTTGTGGCTGCTAGTCTGCTAGGACTAGGAGACATGGCGCTTCCACGACAGCACATAGCGTCATGAACCTTATGGGTTTGGAATGTTACAGCGTGTTTGGTTCACAGATTGATCTCGTTCGACATAAGTTGATGTAGCATGAGTTCATCCGTTGTTTTACTCAGAATAAACCCGTCCTGAGAATCACCTAGACGTGACTTTGCATAAGTAATACGTGGAATGTCCTATCTTTATTTCAACTTACACTACAAACTACACATGACAACGCATGTAGGTTCAAGGTTTGGATGATTCCGGATGTAGCGAACCCGCAAACCAAACGCGCCTTGTTTAGTGATTGTTGTTTTTTTCTCACTGTATCTTCCTTCAGCTCCAAGTAGCTGTAGTACCAAGTGGGAGGGTGTACACAGTACTTGTCAACCTTTGACTACCCAGAGAATAATTAACCGGATCGGTGGAGACTGGAGCCTTTCTTTGACTTGTCTCCTGGAGGGACGGAGGGATGATGTTCCTTGCATGCCAAGCACGCACTAGGGTGGCGAGCTGCTCCTTCCGTCCCCACAAATAAATATAATTCTTCCTTCCGCTCTACAAATAAATGTAAGTCTAAAAACTCGTACAATTTATCGTTGACCGTTTGTCTTATTTAGATTTTTGTGTAAATAATAAAATAAATAACATTTATTAAACTTTTTTTGAATAAGATGAATGGTCAAAGATGAATTAGAATTGCATTTAGTTGTGGGACGGAGAGAGTAACTGTAAGTGGAAAAGCCTGGCCGCACATGTGTTCAGACGTGACGTTAGAACGAGATGCTGTAAGGTTCAAGAAAAAAAAAACAAGATGTTGTAGGTGGAAGGATGTGGTGGCCGAGGTCGCTGTAGGGCGTGTTGGGTCCGGTCCGATCTGACTTGACCTACTGGAGCGGGCTTCAACCCATGAAGGGCCAGGACACAGTCCGTTGTTCTTGCTTCCTAGCTCTTGCCTTCCCCATCTAATTCTCTCCAAATTGTACCCTGGATTGAGCGAATCTTGGTACTACTCTTGAGTGGTTTTGTTGGGACATCAAGGTCCACAGCAAAACAGACTGCTCAGAGTAGTAACGACGAAATGTCATTTCTCTTCTTCTCCTCTGACTGCCGCCCCCTGCCCTTCCTTCCTCTCTGGCGTCTTCACCGGCGACGAGGGTGGGGGTCGGATGCCCCTCCTCTCCCCTGCCCCTCTACCCTCTCCTTGTGATATTACTAGTACAATAAGCCATCAGATGGCTACCCTAGTCCTCCTCGCTGCTCTGTTCTTGGAGATGGGCAACATTGTCGCGGCCATACCGGTCACCGGGAATCTCCTCCAAATCGACATAGCGAGTCCTTCAATCAAGTCCTCTGTTTATTCTCCTATGCTTCTCCTTTGCTTGCTCCCTAGTTGTGAGGGCGGCACACAGTTCCCATCTAGATTGAGCCACGAGAGAAGTGTAGACACCAAGATCTTCCACGGAAGGCGGCGAGGCAGCGTCTCCCGGTGCCCATCATCGACGGCGGCGCGTGGTAAACTCCTCCGAGCCCAATAAAGGGGAACAAAGATGAAGGCCGGGTGGCGGTCTCGTGGCGGCAGGTGGCTATCCGCCCGAGGCCCTCAACGCCGATTTCTGTCAAGAAAAGGCGACCACGGCGTCTGTGCGCGGCTAAGCACGGCCTGGACTTCATCATCATCATCATCATCATCATCATCATCATCATCCTGACACTCGTGGTCGGCCCGTTGCTCAGCGTGGGCATGCCTCCCACCCTCGTCACCGCCCTATCACTCGTCAGGGGAATGTTGCGGCGAGCCGTGGACAAGGTGAAGGAGTCATCACCTCCGCCTTGCTCTCTCGACCGCGACGCCATCCTCCCACGCCCTAGCTGTCGCGGCGCCGCCACATGCTGCACGGGATGTCCACGTCGATGGGACACGCGAGGCATCTCATCTTGACTTGCCAGCGCGCCGCCCAAGCTGCCCGGTCTCTCCCCCGCTACCGACAAGAACGCCGGTGAGGAGACCAAGGTGACTTCTCGTCGCCTCTAGTTCTCGGGTTGGGCAGCCGACGCTGCCAGCAAATTGAAGGAGAAGGAGTCCGCCACGATGATCTCCCGCGACCCATATCCATGAGCCACATGGTAGGTCCTCCATTCAAAAATGCCACAATTGATATGTGTGGTACATGCACCGCCCATGTTTTCCTCTCTGAACATCCTTTCGTGGTCTTCCTCATCTGACACCACGAAGGGAACACATGTGTGGTGGACAACACCGATTCTTCAACATCACACCGCCTCTACCATTCACCCCGTCTTTGTCGCTTCCCTACAACCTCCAATCTTACAAATCCAGTCCATCTAGGCACAACTACTACTGGTGCGAACATGATGACCTTGTCTCCACCGGAATCGACATCGAGCACCATCTTCTACCGCCACCGACGAGATTTCTACTCATCCTTCGTCGTCCGGTGTGGTCTCCATCAATGGCTCCGTCGTCCCTACTACAACCGAGCATGGCGCGGTCCCTCCATCCGGGTGTATGCGCCTACGGTGCCCCTACGCCCCACCGCCGACAAGTTCGTCTTCGTCTTCGCTGATGTGTAGTTGCGCTAATCCGGTCCTCGGACCTCTTTTGTAGTACGGTCTTCTTTGAAGTACCATTTTATAAGATGGCTGCTTAATATATAAATTTGTTTTTGTAAAAAAAAAAGGTCCACAACAAAAGGAAGGAGGTGACCGGTGGTGCTGCATAACAAATAGTGGTGGTGAGTAATTTTTCACAACTCCTCGAGGAGATATGAAACAATAGTTTTTAGTGCACCCCTTGAAAAGCTCGTAAAAATCTGTGGATCTAACCATCTATGGATCTAACCATCAGATTCGTGGTTTTGCCGATCTAGGTTTCGTGGATCTGAAGCGTTTGGCTGAGATTGTCGGATGAAGAAGCGTTTTGTTTTCTAATCTTGAGCTGATAGAGCTCTACCAAACAAGCCCTAATTCTATGTGTTTTTTTTTTTTTTTTTTGTCGCACTCTTGTTTCTCGCTTTTGCTTTACTACTAAGTGAAGGAACACTAGTCGTCCAACGAACAAGCAAGGTTAGCATATAAAGTTGCTATTTTTCGAAATTATATAAACATGCTATTTTTTTTTTTGAGAGAATTAGCTCTATGACCCTAGAAAATGCCTCCTAGGTGTATGGACTCTTTTTTCTGAACTTTTCTCTTGACGGTTTTACCCCTAGCCACAAAAAATAAAATGTGGGGCTTTATTTGCTTTTTTATTTTTCGGACACATATATTTTTATGCTTGAATTTATTTGCTTAATATTACTCTAAATATGCAGAGAAAAATAAAAATTGTTTTTATTTTTTTATTTTTTACAAGGGGTAAAACAGTCTTTTTATCCTTGACTTAACATCGTTAGCTATCCAAAACGGACGGAAGGCAATAGAGGCAAATAAAATATTTCCCTCCATCCCAAATTATAAGTCGTTTGACTTTTTGACAACAAGTTTGATCACTGCCTTATTCAAAAATTTGTGTAAAATATCATTTCTTTTGCCGTGACTTTCTTTATTAATAAAAGTTCTTAAAGAATGATTTAAATTTGACTATGTTTACGCAAAATTTTTGAATAAGACAAATGGTCAAACTTGGAACAAAAAAAGTTAAACGACTTTATAATTTGAGATGGAGGAGTATGTTCTAAGGCCATTGAGCAAAGTTCGAAACACAGAGGCATACAACTAAGGGTGTGTCTGGTTGGAGCGTGGTTTTTTTGGAAAGCAACTGTGACATGTGATTTTTGAAAAAGTAGCTTTAGAAAATCCATTGTGAGATGGTTGGAAGCCGTTTGGTTGAACTACCGTAGCTTTCAGGAAACCCCCTCAGTTATAAGCGGGACCCACGTGTAATACACCCATATTGCACTTCTTCCTCTCGCCCGTGCTTGCCAGTTGCCATGCCGGAAGGGCGCCCACCGGCTGCCACGACGCATGGGAGGGGAGGGGAGGGGCTCGCCGACCGCCCCCGCGCCGGGAGGGGCTCACCGTCCTGAGAGGGGAGAGGGGCTCGTCGTTCGCCACCGAGCCGGGGAGGGGCAGAGCTGTCCCCGCTGGCCATGGAGGGCCGCCGCCAGCTCCCGTGCCGTGATTTCGCCAGAGATGAGGGGGCTAGAGGACGGGCCCACATCCACATAATAGTAAATCCTCTCGTCCTCGTGAGTGAGAACGGAACTCAAGCCCTACATAAGACGACATGATAGATTCGCTTCTTTCCCCATTCCTTGGTCGACGGCGGCGGCGTGTTCATGGGCCTCATGGCGGATGGCAACGTATCCGTGTCTTACAGGCGCCGCGACTTCACCCGACTGTCTAGCCTGCGCACCTCCTCGGTGTCGAATTCGTCCGATAGGCTCTCCTCCGCGGTGAAGGATTCTTGTATGAATCTCGCAGGAGTGGAACCTTTTGTCGACGAGGCAGAGCGATTGGCCAAGGCTAAGGACGCGGAACGGATGCGGTTTCTGCGGGAGATGGCACGGGATAAGGAACAACGCGATCGGGAGCGGATGGCGGAAGATCGCATCCGCGACTTCGATCCCAAGCAAGGGGGCGAATACTTCACCAGACTGCAATTCGTCGATCTCACAAAATTCGATCTCGACGCGGAGTGTAAGTCCATCCGTCGATTCAATTGTTTAGATCTTGATGAGGAGTGTATGTCCGTCGGCCGATTCAATTCTGATCAGATCAGTCCCCGCTGCCCTGACATTTCTTCATACCTATTGCATCTTTCTTGAAAAAATCACCAAAGCTAAGTTTGCACTTTAAGCTATTATTTGTTTAGCTATTCGAGCAGAGGTCGTCACTACCTAGTTTGTCTCTTGATGAATTGACAAATGCATGCAGACTTGATCGTTTATATTATCTTCAATTGTTAGTCCCTCGATATAATTTTTTGATATGCACTAGATATTATGTATCTAGAAATGCGAATATGGCGTACAGTTTGGAACTGATGAGTATATATGAATCTAGTTTGTAGATAACCTAACTTTATTATTTTCCAAACCACAGCGCCACGTGGTCCGATGAGATTTACTGATGTTGTCTATAAAAAAGTAAGGACGACTATGAGCTGTGTGACGGAATAAACATCTTCTCTGTGAGAATAGCCACCTCTGATGTTGGCTTCCCAATCCATGTGTATGGCACTGTCATTGCTCGAGACAGTCTGGACAAAAAGTGTGTTTACGTCTTCCGTCGTGACAGAGATCATTGCCAACTCATCAATTCTGAGGTATGTACATTGTCCACTTGCTACTATTCCTGTAAACAAAGATCTGTTGTACACGTTACATGAGTTGGCCACGGATTGCTAAGTTAATATATACTGACCTGCATTTTGTTTCTATTGATCAAATGATGTAACTGCTAATATTTATCATTTGTTCCATCAGTTTTGTGATGTTCATCTTCGTCCCTTATTCTGAATTCATTTATGGTGCAGAAATTTGGAGATTTAAAGTCTCCTAATCAATAATCATCACAGTGTTAGATAATTGTGTAGTATCTAAATGTTACTAAATTGCAGTGTCCAGAATGAAGCATAAGCTTGTGATGTGTTATTTTCTTACTGCTTGTTTGTAGCGATACAATTACATCCCATGGTCTATGGGCAACTGGTAGCGAGAACCAGATGGTGCAACATCCTCCTTGGACAACATCCAATTGTTGTCCAATAGAAGTATATTGCTGTTTTTATGCTGTGGTTGGATGTTATATGGAACAGAGTAAATCTAAATTTAACATCTTTCAACAATTTATGTGAACCTAATATCTAAGTAGTATGTATAATATTGATGAACTACATATTTGGATCCTTGGTATAATATCTCTTATATGGAAATTATAGATCACATTTTTATTATATTTGACATCAACCTTAATGGTACTGCTATTTGAACCTACATCTCATGACATCACATGTAAACGGATCGTTAACTGTTTCATCTAGTTTTGCTTTAATATTTTCTATTTTGCTTACAACATTTTGTATTCACTGAAATATAATATGACACTAACATATTATATAAACATCTTCGTAGGATGAATCTTTGGTCTTGACAGGTCCGAAACGGGGACTCGCGTTGATAGGTGAGAATTATGTTGAGATTGACTTGAAGATTAAGGATCATGAAGGGCAGGACAAAGAACTCAGTAAAGGAATCATATCGATCCCCGGCATAGAGCGCCGAGACTTGAAGCGATGTGAGATTGAAAGTGGCTCTCTTGCTACCAGGCTTAGTACTGTGGATGTGCTGTATGGAGTTGTGAAAGATGCGGTGGAGGGTACTATTGCTATTGAAATTCTACAAGGAGACTTCGATGGAAAGATCACTGCCCAGACCACCAGTATCCTGAACAACATTGTGCTTTATGATAGTCAAGTGGTTGGTTGCATGACTGGTGATGATGGCACTGGAGCTATGAAGCTTTTGCGATCCGTCGTATCTGTGTATGTGAAGGACAAGCTGATAATTGTTGCTGAAACCAGTGACGGTAAGTTTAAACAAACCATTGATTTTACTCCCAAGATCAACGGTAGAGAGGAAGAAGTTATAACTGTTGGTGTCACTGAGATGCAGATGAAGGTTGCTTGGTCGGTAATGGACTTTTAGTGAGATCATGGCAACTTAAGGTTTGATTATGGCAGGATCTGTACGACTCGGTGCAAATAAACCAGACTAGTGATGTTAGGGTTATTATCGGACTTCAAATAAGTAGTTCTTATAACGTGTTGAGACTGTTATGTTAGGGTTATAGATGCGGAGAAAAATTGTTCTAATCAACAAATTGATGTGCTGCGAGAATAAGGAACAGGGCCTGTGAAACCTTTGCTGCAGTTTAGAGAGTTTAGGACGTGTGCGGAACTAAAGGGAAAAAATAGAGTGGGCCACTGTCCAGTGAGGAAAAAAACACCAACGGAAAACTGTAACCGGAAACGGGATTGCTACAATCAAGATAGATAGGTAATAAAGATAGAGATCTAATTACCATTGCTAAAAAGCATATCGTAGCGTCAGAAATGGGTAGGGCAAATAAATCTTTTCTGGTGTCTAGTTGGAGAGCGAAAATGGTAAAATGAACGTTACTGTTTTCTGGGGCAAAAACACAGTGGCTCATATAAGAGTGACTTTAGACCTGTGGCCTCCGTAAGAGCGGCAAATAGTTAGAAAAAAAAAAAAACCTTCGCCAGAAGCCCAGGACAGGCAACAGGACGTAGCCTAGCATCGACATTCGCCGGAAGCCCAGCAGAGGCAAAGCAAGCAACCAGCAAGCAACCACTGTCCACTGCGCATGAAGCGAACCCGACGGTGACGAGCCCGTGACACGACGCGAACGGCAGGAACGCGTCTCATCTAACCCAACGCTCTGATCGCCGCGGAATCCCTCCGTTTCCCGAAACGCAGCAGACCGCCGCGCCCAAGGAACGAACCACCCCAACGAACCTTGCCTCTCTGGGCTTGTGGGCTGGCATCCCGCGTCGCGGTGCACGGCGCGCACGCACGCACGCTTCCTGGCTACGACTCGTCGTGAGCGATCGAGCGGCTGAGCAGTGAGCAGCCAGCAGCCACCAGGCAGGCTCTCTCGGCTAGTACGCACACAGTCGGAGTAGCCACACGAGCAGGCCGGCAGGACAGGAGGGATCATGACGCGGAAGCCTGTGGCGGCGGCGGCGCAGCAGCGAGGCGCGGGCGGCACGGGCGAGGGGGGTGACGACGAGGACGACGCTCAAGCGCGGGGCGTGGACGCCGGAGGAGGACGCGCTGCTGTCGCGGGCCGTGGCGAAGGAAGGGGAGGGGCGGTGGCGCACGCTGCCGCGGCGCGCGGGGCTGCTGCGCTGCGGCAAGAGCTGCAGGCTCCGGTGGATGAACTACCTCAGGCCGGACATCAAGCGCGGGCCCATCGCCGCCGACGAGGAGGACCTCATCCTACGCCTCCACCGCCTGCTCGGCAACCGGTGCGTGTGTGTACACTGCCGTGTCTCTCTTCTCCCCTGCAGCGCACTGCAAATATGCAATGCTTAAATCCCACGTGTGCGTGCGTGCGTGCGTGCGTGCAGGTGGTCGCTGATCGCCGGGCGGCTGCCTGGGCGCACGGACAACGAGATCAAGAACTACTGGAACTCGCACCTCAGCAAGAAGCTCATCGCGCGGGGCATCGACCCGCGGACGCACACGCCTCTGCCCGGACCCGGAGCAGCTGCAAAGCCCCCACTCCCACCGTGCCGACGCAGCGGCAGCTGCTGCCTCTGCCTGTTCGGTCGACAAGATGCCACCACTCCCGGAAGTCGAGCCAAGCACACAGTCCGCGCCGCCGCCGCCAGCGTACCCAAGCTTGTCTTCCGGCGCCGGTGTTGGTGGCGACCTCGCCGGCATGATGGGTCTCGGCGCCGAGGGCTTCGACGTATTCGGTGATCCGTTCAGTGCAGCAGCTCGTGGCGGCGGCTTCGACTTGGGCTGCCCCATGGTGGACGACGCCACCTTCTCCTCGTTCCTCGACTCGTTGATGAACGAGGAGCGCATCGGCGATTACTTTGGCGATCACAAGCAGGATGCTGATGATGAGAACGATCAGGGTGGAGCTTAGCTTATTGACGACGATTTCCACAGGGCACAATTACTTCCTTTGCATTTTAGTGGTGAATGCAATACTGTTCAGTGCATTTTAGTCATGATTCATGAATGAATAGTATATATACGTAGAGGCACTGAATCTATCTCTTTGCATGGTTGGTGTTTATGTGTGATAGTTTGATCAAGCATAGGGGAAACATGAGTAATGAGAATATTCATGGAGTGATTGAAACAGAACTAGTACTGAATTGGTAATTTGGTACTGTAATTAAGGTCTGGCTTAATGTCTGCACCTACTGCTCATGCGTGCGCATTATGCCAAGAGAGCAGTTTGAGCACTAACGGGGCCACAAACCTGCAGCTCTGCCCATCTATGTATGTATGCACGCACAGCTCATTTGAGAATTCTACCAATCGCAATGAACATCCACTAGTGATTTGCGCGCGCCCAAGCGCGCGAGCAATGGCCAGAACAATATTTGTAAAGAAAATGCACATAGATATTAGAGTAAATACCAAATGTTCAGAGATGAAGCAAGCACTACAGCACATAGATACTCAGCAGAATTTTGTATAGTTTGTTGCAATATATAAACCGAGATGGAATTGTCTAGAAGCCAGAGCTCTAATCTTGCCTGGAGTTTTATATGACGCCACACAACCAGAAGTATACGTACGTAGACTCGAAATGTGTTCCTATGTAAGCATCATGTCAAAGGAAGTACATTCACCAAAGTACAGATAGATTCTTAAGTACTAAATTTGCCCCTTTTTTTTGATAACAAATCTTGAGTTTGAATATCCACCTTACAGCTGGACCAACAACATGACACCACATGCAGGGAATAGAAAGCTGAATTTCCAAATAAAAAAACTCAGTCCAACACCGGTGCGTTGGATGTCCAAACTGTACATAATTTTACATAAAAGAGTCCGGAATATAGCACCAAAGGAGGTAGAGTTTTTAAGAAGACATAATAGAACATGCTGCACACAACTATCCACGGTAGCACATGATCATATATCCGTCTCAAGGAAAGTGACATCAACTTCTGATATTTACGCCACTGACTTAAAAATGCAAACTGGGGGAGCAATCTATTTACATCACCAAAATAAATAAATGTCGTGGCCTGTTATGTCAGTGCAATTGTTTTTTAAAAAAGTTATGTCAGTGCAAGCATGGTCTAAGAACTAATGTAGCTGCAGTCGGTGCTTGCTGATCATCCAAGGGACTTGCAAGATGGAGACCTCACTGTTACCCATCATCTAGAAAGAGAGGAATAGATGGCGAAAGAAAAATATGTCATTGCTTTTATCACCAAATATTTCTCACAATGCATATTTGTGTAATCAGAGACTATGGTGCCTGCTAGACTGCTAGGTGAGCAGGCCCTCTCACTAAAGTACACATCTCAATTGTAGGGTACGCTATGTAATATAGACGAATTAGACTTTGGATTTCCTTTGTTCACACTGGAAGAACACTAAAGCTAATCCCTGTATTTTCTTTGTTCCAACAACTCTGCCTCTATTTTTTTATCTTGCATGGCTATGGGAGCGGATAACCAAGCAACAAACACCAAAAAGTTAACAATGTGCAATCTTAAATCGGTGAGGTCATCATTTTAGGACAGGAGGCCTAAAACACAGTCGAATCAGGGTAACACATACCACAATTCCATGAATCAAACTCAAAGGTATTGGATTACCTGAAATTTGCAGTCATTTGCCATCCTATGACTTCAAAATTGAATCATATAAGCTGTAATCTTTGATTCCTAGCATGGTCCTAAAGAATCGAATCATCTACAGCTAGAACCATTCCGATCTAGACGATGCAAACCTACAAGCATGATGAAAAGCGTCATGAGCACCCTGCATCACAGAATCAGGCAAGAACACCAAAGAGCAAAGGACAGTTCCCCTAATTATTCCTGTGTAAACAATTTTATACCCTGGGGTTTTTTTATATTGTTAGCTTTCTCTACATGCAAAAACAAAGAAGGAAATAGTTCATTAAAGATGAAACTGGAATTCAATCTATGAATAAAAATTTATAAACTGCAAAAATAGCACACTATATATTCCTTTATCAATTGTTCAATATCCTAGGATTGTTCCCGAACCACTCTTTGTAAGGAACATTATAATACTCTTATTGTTGACATATGCATGAGCAGAGGTAAGACCACGCCTCACCACAAGGAGCGTTACGCAACCCAAGTGTTACATGGTCTGTCAACTAAATGGGACTATGTATTTAATAGTTAGCAAAGTGAGCTATAAAATATACCAATGTAGTAAAACAGCTTACTTACATGGTTGCTGCCGAGAAGTCAGTGCGTGGTTAACAGCCCGAAGCAGCATCTCACCATAATTTGATGTTGTTGAAGCCTTTGGACTTTGGTACGAGGCACAGATTTAGGAAAGAAAGGTCCGAGATGACATTGAACATACCATTTTATTAGGAACCACAAAGGTTGAGCTCTTCGTTCCATTCGGACTAATAGTCTTCTTTATCACTCATGCTTGCAACCTCTGTGATATGCCAAAAATAATTATAGTTAGTAGCTACATTTATAGGTAAAAAAACATGGGCAATTGAAACAGAGAATTTTTTAAACAGGTGCTTATTTGCGTTATAATGAACAAACCTGCCGTGACAAAAGAACATAATTCCCGTGTGCTTCACAACCTGTATACAAAATGTTTGAATTCCAATTGGTCCTCCATGTATCTGCAAAAACCGAAGATGCATGGTCATTCCCAAATGCAATCGATCACAAACAAAGAGATTCACATCTAGTTCGGTGCTAAGAACCCCAATTGCACTCCCCGGCAGTTATGAACATGCGCTTTATTTTAGTATCCTCCATCCCATCTAGAACCCCAGAGTTATGATGCTTATTGATTCACATTCATGGAGCGAGAGAAATCCACAATAAGAAAATCAGCCAGACGTTTAAATCATCTCGCTATTGATTCATATTAACCGGTTAAGACCACTTATGATACTTGCTGAATTATGTACACATAACGAGAATCAAGAAACCACTTATGATGCAACTACCTGGCTAACCGAGTTCTCCATTTGTCTTGGGAATAGAAAATTGTGCTTACAAGGAAGGATTTGCAGGCCACCTCGGGTAAGTCGGCTCGTCGGTAAGATTGACGCCCTCGCCAGTCGGCACAAGCACAAAAGCCTGCCTCGCCGCACCACCACCTTGTTGGTCTACCCGCCTCCGGTAAACATCTTGCAGACCTGCGCAGGGCCGGAGCAAAGACGGCACACAAAACAAATCACATACGAAACGAAATTTCAGTTCCCACCTTGAAAAATTCGTGGACAACTAAAATGCAGATTTTTGTTACCCTATGACAATGTTTTTTTTTTTTGGAGAGCAATATTGTTTGCTAAAGATGGAAGGACAATCTTAACAACAGATAATGTAGAGAATTATTCCTTCTCGGCTACCTCGCATGGGATGATGACAACCTTTGTGAGCTCTCAGAGGCATTTCCCACCGTGCATGAGTCCCTTATTGGTCCAACCGTCGTGAGCATTACGGATCAAGTTGCGAGACAAATAAAAGAGCATGCAACATCCTCTGCGGGGGAAAAAAGCAATAGAATTTTTATTGGAGAAATTTATCAATTCAAAGTGAAGTCCGGGAAGAAATTCACCATATCTTTCAAGGTCACGAGAGTTTCTCTATAGCATATAGCTCAAACAAACTATGAAATCGGTATCGGAAATATAAAAAGGTCAGCCAAGGAATTACACAGGTAGTACTGAAGCTCTAGAGACTCTTCCTTTCCAAATGAACATTAATAGTATTATGACCAAAATCCCTCACTCTTATGGTTTTCCTTAGCTATATCAACCGCTTGAGTTCTATCAAAACACTGAAGCTGCCTATCCTATAATGTACCGCTACTCGCATCCTATGGAATGTTTCGTGAGCGAGAGGTATAGCAAGAGTGATCTTCCCTGAAAAACTAACAGTACCAAGACCGGAAAATCAAACAGATAGGTTTGAATCTTCTCGAAAGCGCACAGCATAGTCACTCTAGGGCATAGTTCTACTAAATGGTCCAAGTAAATCTGGCAGGAGAATGATCGGATCGGCTAGAGACGATTTTCCTCTTGATCAATATGGTTCCTTTTACGTAGCAGGAAACCTACACCATTCCAGTCCAGTCTTTAGGCCACATTGGAAATATACTTACTGCTAAGGACGGCTATGAAAGGGAAACAAATAAAAATCCCACTCGTATAGAAGATAGCAAGGTTCAATGGTTCATTAACTTTTTTCTACCGCTGAAGTAACTGAAGCCTGAGTTCCCTATGAGTCTATTGGCAAAAAATATAGTAAATGCTGCATTGGAAGAACGATAATATGCTGTGATATATACTCAGTTTTCTTTGGTTCTTCTGCTAAACATAAAATATATAAAACACAGAGATGTTCACATATACACCGTTACGACATTTTGATAAGGCATAAGGAGTTTAGAAGTCTGCGATACTACACCGTTGCAGTGCACTCTTTATTAGACAACAACAACAACATAGCCTTTAGTCCAAGCTAGTTGGGGTAGGCACACTCTTTATTAGACCAAACTGAAATAAACTTAAGGTTCGACAAACTTGCAAAGCAACATATATGTTCTTTACCTAGGAAAAGGTTGATAGACCTATGCAAGTAGGACATCCCTCCGCATATATGCAGTGCAAACTTCAGAAGTGTTGGGAGGCATGCATTCTGCAAGAAACAATTAAGTATTAAAGTTAGTAACTCAAATGAACTGCTCCAAGACATATACAAATTATAACATGATCTCCATCACACAAGAAAAAAACATAGTTTCCATAGTGCACAGGTTTGATATTTCAACAAAGTAGCCTCTTCTCACTTTAAGTAATTACAACCAAATACTTCTGTAAGGCCAACCATCGAAGCAAAAAGAAAATTCAGTTGCTATACCTTGTAAAGATTTTGGTTTTTGTTCGTCAAGGCTTTGTGAATGGACCGATGAATCGAAAAACCTGAAAAATGACATAGAAGGTGAAGGCTAGGAATATGTATATATGAACAAACAAGCTGATAGAGGTAAAATTATGCCTATATATGCCAATTTTTGGATATGATTTCTGAACATAATATAATTAGGTGTACAACTTCAAGAGCGCACATAACAAATAACCTTACAAATGATTCGTATAAATTTTAAATACCATAAAATGTAGACTTCTTGGTTAAATTCAAATTCATGCATTTTGTTTCAAACTGTCAAGGTCAAGAACCCAACAGCAACCTCGCCACCACTGTAGTTCCCAACAAACCTATCATTGTTGTGTGATTGCAACAAACAAGCTGGCGGAGGTAAAAGCATGCCTATATATGCCAATTTTTAGATATTGATTTCTGAACATAATATAATCAGGTGTACAACTTCAAGAGCGCACACAACAAATAACCTTGCAAATGATTCGTAGAAATTTTAAATAGCTCAGAATATTGGATCACAAGATAGCACATATTTAGTATATCCAGACACAATTGAACAGGTACGAGACTGAATCTGAGCCCACTAAAAGAAAATACAATTTCATAGATGGAACCATAAACTGACCAAATCACAAAATCAGAACATGTTGAATATATGCAGTCACAACTGAACAGGTATGAAATCGCACATGAGATTGCTAGACATGCTTAATGCACCTCTATGGTCTGAAACCATGTCGAAAAGATGAGGCCAGACAGCTAGGGTTTCGTCCAGCGTAGGCGAACAATTCATCTGCAAATAGATCGCGTGGGACAGACGGGAGCGAGCCTCAGCGAGCGCAAGGAGAGGGATCCCGTAGGGAGAGGTAAGAAGGGAGAGAGAGGAGGAGGAAAGAGACCAAACCTAGGTCGCACGACGCGACAAGAACGGAGCAGCCGGAACCCGACGCCTTGGAGTGGGGGGGGTGGTGCGCCGGCGGCGCGCCGCCGCCGCCGCGCCGTGGCGGGGACGATGCGGCCGGACGGTGGGTGTGCGTCGCGCCGCCGCCGCCGCCGCGCGGAGGGGGGGGAGGGAGGGAGAGAGGAAGAGGGGAGGGGGGAAGCGGGGGCGGAGGCGCCGGGAAGGCCGAGGCGCCGGGCGCGGCGAGCCCCCTCCCGCGACGCGGCAGCGCGTCGGGAGAGACGGAAGGAACGCGAAGTTTTTTTTTTACCGAGAAAAAAGAAGAGGGGAGGTTATATATTTAGCGCTGGGCATCGAAACAAAGTAGCTAGAACCAGATCTAGACGTCCATGACGGGATCGGGCGGTCGAAAATAATTTTGCTAACGTGGACGCCCGCCAAGCGTTTCCTCCACACCCAATATTACTTTTATAAATGCTGATATATATACTGGATTGTCTGAAACCGCACGCTTGTCGACTGTATAGCATCTAGCACTTCAATTTAAACGGACAATCCTGCACGCTGGCAAGAAAGGGAAGCGTAGAACAGCGTGTGCTTGAGGATAGGATTCTCACGAGAACAGCACGGCTAACATCTGAATGACTGAATGTCTGAAACGTCAAAGCCTCATCAAAGTAGTACAAGCAAGAACAGAGTAAATCGACAGTAAGATGCATGTAAGAAGCCAATGCGAAAGTATTTCAGACAAGGAGAGACGGCAACCTGTAGCCTGAGTTGCAGGCAGCCTCCATGCGTGCTCAACCGCCGATGCTGCCGTGCATTGCTTCCTCCCCACCTCAGGAGCCTCTCCATGGGCCATGGCCAAGACGAGCCGACGAGGTCTCAACTGTCGCTGCACGGCTGCAGGGGTGCGCTTGTGAAGAAGCACCGGCGCGCGGTAGAGAACCCAAGTGCAAGGCCGATATATAGAGTCAGAGTGACGCTGATTGTGCACCGTGCGAGATGGACGACTGTCAGGTTGGACTCATCCAGCAGGAAACACAATGCGTTGCGCGCCGTGAACTCCCGTGTGCTCCAGCTCCAGCTCCAGCTCCAGGTCTGTGTATACTACTTACCTAGCAAATTGACTGGTAGATGCACATTTTTCTTGGAGTTGAAAGTAAGAGGGTTCAGTACTCTATTGTGACAGTGGCGTGGATGAGTCCATCCAAACGACCCAACGGTCCAAACTCCCAAAGCTATAGCACGCGAGAGGTACAATACGTATTGTGCATACATGCAACGCATCCGTCGTTCTGGTCTTGCAATTGCACCTACCGCCATTGCGTACGTACATTCCAGACATCATCGTGCATAAACTGCAGGATTTGACGCGAACACACAGGTTTACGTCTTCAACAGAACATTACGTAACAAGTAGTTTCCGCTTTCAGACCGTACCCATTGACTCCCAGGATTCGCACACCTTGCGGCCTGCGTGCTGGGGAGTTTGAGGGAGATGATGGCCTTCGCCGTCACGCCGCTTCGGGGGCCTGCTGCCCTGGCCGGATGGAGGAGGCGCCCAGGGCCAGGGGCAACTCCTCCGCGGTTCGCCGTCGTCCTGGCGACGTCTACCGGAGTCGGCGGCGAACGGGCCCCGCCGACGTTCGGGAGCCTAAGGGAGGAGCTCCTCCAGCTCCACGCCGAAGCCGACCTCACCCAATCCAAAGGTAACATGTCTATAACCGCAATGATTAATGTTGTGTTCATGGGACCGGATTATATGCTCCTGTTTCACTGTCCAAATTTTCTGCTACTTCCCATTACAGCAAGCGTGACTCCCAAATGTTAGAGGTGCAGTTTGATTTATCGCCAGTAATTTGTATTTCTCCCTACCTAGCCATCTTTAGATTCACCTGAAGCAGCGATGTGTAACTAAAGGACATTAGGATGAGCGCAGGCAATGTGGATATTATGAATACAATGCGCAGGCTGGAGCATTTACTCAAATTCATACCGTCCTTGTAACATTTTCTTTTCTAATTATTTTTTTCACAGCAAATAGCGCGAGGGTAAGGCTTGTGCGGTTGACTGAGGCTGCTGAGAATCTTAAGAAACGAGCCGCAACCAGTGTCCGAATGGGCAAAGAGAAGGAGGCTGTGGATTTACTTGTGCAGAAGAAGAAGCTGACCAAAGCCCTGGAGAACATTAAAGAGCGCATTGAGGTGCTTGACAGGCTTTCCGCAAAGATTAGTGAGGTGATGGCTTGGGTTTTTTATTATCATGTAACACGTATGGCTAATTTCTTTTTCCAACAAGGGTGTGTATTATTTAACTTCATTCCAGTTGCTCAAAATTACTGCATTAGCCATTGTTTGCATTTGTATGCCACACTATTCGTGTGGTGACTCCGTTGATTACATCTGATATTGGCAAGTATATACTTCAACTATGGCATATAAGTGCAGTACTCGGGAACTGATTGTTGTAAATTTCTGTTCATAAATCTTATGGTATATGCAAGCCTGAATGAGCAATTTTGTTGGATTCAGGTAATCTCGATGAAGCAAAACATGTTAATTGAGTATGCGTTGCGTCCAGGGACATCTAATGGTGATAACTCTGACGACAAGATAAGGATTTTCTCCAGTACAGTCAATAGTGGAACCAATGGGGCTGAGAGTAGCGATTCTCGTCAAAAATCATTTGAAAATGAATCTTTTTCTGCATATGATGGCCTTATAGAGCATATTAATTTACATATGAAATCATTGGAATATGAAATTGAACAGTTCATCAGTTCCCAATCAGTTGAAGAGATGGCCAGTGAGAAGCAGAGAAGTGACAAGTGGCAAAGGTTATCTGACATACAGATGCTTGTAAAAAGGAAACTAGAGAAAAGTGAGTCTTTGATGCCAAGTCAGATAAATTCATAGCATCTAAAATTTTTCCATTCTAACGACAGTTATTTCATCATTTCACAAGACATCCTTGATCGTCATTACAGTAACTAACTGTTTCAGGATTGCAAGGATTTTGGGTATGACATTAGAAGAGACTGAATCTAGGGACTTAAGATGATAGCAAACCACAAAACTGCGAATTGGTCGCATCCATCCCCCATTTGTTTCGTGGGTAAGTTTGCCTCTCCATTGCTTAATGAAACCTCAGGAATTCCGAATTCAATACCTGTATGAATGCATTGAATATTGTCTGTTGGTTAATTGTGTTTCTCCCTGTATACGTATACATCTTACAATTTGTTTTTCCCCATATGTTTAAGAAATTCTGGAGATGAATGCAGTCTTTAGTTCAACCACAATACACAACTTTCAGATTTGAGTTAAACTGCAATGGATAATGTATTTGATATAATACTCATGACATGCAAGGGTACTAAATATGTCACACGTACATGTGTGTGCTACTTAACAAAGAATATGAGGGTCTAAGAGGACATCTATCATCGTGGTATGGGATATTCCTAAGTTACAGATACCAGATTCATAATTTTCCAATTATATCTGCAAGAGGGATCCTTTCACATTTTCCAAACTCTATCTGGTCGAACTGGTCAGAGATCATTTTGATGTCTTTCTCATCAATCTTCCCCATCTCCTTGAGCTTGTAGATGACAAAATCTGATTTGCTGTTGCATAATGGCAAGCAGATTATTAACGAATGGCCATTGACAACTATATACATTGAATATGACTTACTTTCAAATTTATATAATAATAAGAATTATACAAGATATGAGCAAAGAAAGTAAATTTAATTTACGGTGGTAAGGGGTTGATGTTCATGTCATGTTCATTACAGTCTTGTAACCTTGCCCTGTCTTTCTATTTATAGAATGTTGGGTGTCTCTACTGTGAACATTTCTTAAATATAAATTAGGACTTTGGCCTAGTTTCATCAGAAACTCCAAAAAGAAAAGTTACTTTGTACAGGTGTCTATGAGGATGTATAGTTTTGTAATCTCTACTTTAGCCTGTTCGGCTGGGCTTAAAGCCAGCCGTTTCAGCCGCTTCTTCTCTCAGGTGAAGACACAAAAATACTGTACCTACAGCGATTTCAAACCTAGATTTTCAGCGCATAAATTACCTTTAGAGTAATTTTTATTTCAAAAATGGATAAATTCAGTGCCTTGTTGTTAAAAGAAATAACATGTTTTTGTCTCTTTCTCATGTAAGGAGTTAATA
The DNA here is from genome assembly GCA_015847255.1 of Hyparrhenia diplandra. Lineage (NCBI taxonomy): Eukaryota > Viridiplantae > Streptophyta > Magnoliopsida > Poales > Poaceae > Hyparrhenia > Hyparrhenia diplandra. The sequence goes on along the minus strand of JADLZK010008627.1, from coordinate 36,260 downwards.
AAGTGCATGTCTTCAAAAAAGATCATGAAGTAATCATTGAATTAAATATAAGAAACATATGATAAGTATAGTTTCTCGGAAAGTTACTTCCCTTTCGGGTGTTAATTATTATTTTAAGAACTTCCAGATATTAATTGTTAAAAGAAAACTTTAAATCATAAATTTTCCTGAAATAATCTTTCAGTGAAAACTGTACCGTACCTTACAGCAGGATCGGTGTCTAGGTCTCCAACAAGGGGGCTCATTGTCCATTTTCTTCTTGAGGATCCATTTTGTAGTCCGCCGGTTTCTTTTGTCCATCCTTAAGTCTGTTAGGAACAAGAAGGCCTTTGCAACTGCTAAAGTGCTTACCAACAGGCACACAGTGGCAGTGAGCCGTCCTGCTGTTGTTGAGAAGCTTTTGTCTCCATATCCAACTGTTGTAACAGAAATGACTGATAAATAGAAACTATCGATCCAGTTTAGGCCCTCAACTTCATGTACTATGATTGTGCAAATTGAGATAGTGCCTGCTACAACCGATAATGCAAGTATTACTTTCATCCTCCTTCTTGACCTTTTCTTTCTAGCATCAATCATGTAGGTGTCAAACACCTTGTTAAGCTTGTTATCATCCATTGTGCTAAGTAGAACTGTTCTCTGCTTGTCCAAAGACATTTGTCAACAGCCCATTTAGCATAAGGTCGATGAAACGAACACCAACTAGTAGGAACAAGCATGTGAACACCTTTGTGAAGGTAGTACGGGGACTATGTCACCATATCCTATTGTGCACAAACTAATGATGGTGAAGTAAAGGGCATCCACTAACTTGAATGTGGATTTCCCTTGAAGCCTTCAACATTTGTCATGTACACAAGTACCCCCTATTGAGATGTATAAGATGACACTTTGCAATAGCCTGCCTTGCAATTGATGGTGTATATTGTGCAGCATCGGCATGGCTTTGGCCATCAAGCTCATCCACACAAAGTGTGCTTCTTTACTTGATGTGAATATAGAAGGTGAAGAGTGCACCCGCTTGATATTTGGTGAAGATACCATGTCGGTACTTTCATCGGTGGGTGGCGATGATTCGAGTACCGATGTTAGCTTTGAGATTACTTGTTTGGGCAAAAGGAAGTTGCGCGACCTGCTTGGAACATCACGGGATCTTCTTACGTCTTTGTTGGAAATGTACTTTTGGTCGCTATTTGGACCAAAGGTAGCGAAGGCTCTTCCATGGAAGACATTGGAGCTTGGATTGTTTGGTTGAAGTTTGCGGTTCTCGGGCATCACTTTATAGCCATTGTGGTTCTGCCGAGACCTTGACAATGGAAGTGGTGGCCATTAGGCATTCAAGCGAGGGATGTACACTTCCACGGCGTTTCGGGATGAATGGACTGGTTTACATCATATCTTGAAACATATCTTTCTTATTTATTGTGACATCTATATCGTGTAGTTTCTAGTATCCTGCATCACATAGCTGATGCAAGAGGCAACCGATGAAAGAGAAAGAATGGTGGGCATATTCTTTTGTCCGATGTCCGAAATAGAACCATAGTTTTATACTTTTATCTTTGCAATCCCCGTGCAGGAATATCACGCCCGAATCACTCTTTGTTCATGCACGTGCACTAATTATGTGTTTCTGAATTACACTTCGATGCAGGTACCCGGGACCCAAGATGAGAATGGCTTATGAGTAGTTGGATCTTGCAAGTTGTTTCCGTGCTTGGGATGGTCCATACGGATCTTAGGCAGTGCCATATTCGCAGGACTCCGCCTACCAACTAGAGGGAATTCGGGGTTGCCTTCTTCTCTGGATGGAAACATATCGATTTGTTGCTGTGCTGAGATCCCATTGTCGGTGATGGATATATTACTGATATACAGTTCAGATAGCACCTACTGAAAGCTTCTCAAGCTGAAAAATCTTGACCGAGGAGCTTGGTTGCTGATCACATCCGTATCTGTGAGTGCTCGTTATCTCTTGATTGAAGGGACCCTGTTCCAGGTCATCCCATTTGCATGTAGAGAAGGCTGCAGTCAAGTTGTACAAGCCCTGTCTAGATATTTCGAAGACTTGAGAATTCCAATTCAAGCAATGCTTCAAGCTTTCTGACATGAGTGCAGGTGATGGTAAATTTCATTATTTCAAGATGGGTCTCTATACCCAGCAAATAACAAGAACAATGCATGGAGTACTAAATGAGAATGTGAGATTGTTATTGTTTCGTTTGTGGGAGATCTAGGAGGGGGCTTTGGAACAATTCCCCGTTCCTAAGGATAATGAAGCTCTGCTCGTTAACCATTTTTCTGGTTCAATTTGTTACTGAACCTTGCGTGATGCATATATTGTGTTACTAGTACTAGAGATAGAACACGTCTAACAGCACAAACAGGCAGCAGCTCCCTTTCATGCGATGTTCTGTGTCGCGTAATCGTCGGATAAGGGAGGCAACATCGCTACTGTCAACCTTGAAACAGGCTTTACAATGTCCAGAGAAATTACCATTCGGTTCATATGTCAGGGCCGTTGCTTGTTTATTCATTTATGCTGTTTTAGCAACTTCTGGTTGGTTTATTAGGAGTCCCGTTTTTTTAGTAGTACAGGAGGAGTTCCGTTTAATAGTTGGGGTCTTTTTTTATTTTTAGCGTGCGCATCTCGGTCTCCGGGCCCCGTCACCCGTCAGCCCACCCCATCCGATCAGTTTTGGGCTCCCAACGAGTATGGCGCAAAACAGCAAAGTCTGCCCAAAAAGCCCGAGTAACCTTTGCTGTTTTGCACCCTGTGGGCTGTGTGGCAAGCACCCTCTTTAATACTTTTGGAGCTGCTCTTAGTACGTTTCTTAACTTTGACCAATTAGCACAGGGTGAAAGAACATCGTTTAATATTAATTTTTTTTTATCTATAATTGGTCAAAGTTAAGAAACGTACTAATGATATATTGTACTAGAATTACATTCTCTCTTGACGAAGAGTACATTTTTCGCTCTCCACGAAGAGGCTTAAAGCCTTCTTAGCATGGTTAGAATATAATATTATAGTTTAAGAACAATAAACACAAAGTATATTCACAAGGAGCGCCTACTTCGTGATGTCCGTCTTAGGTAAGCAATGTAGTGGAGCACCTATTTCGCTATGTCCATCTTATGGTTATCAAAATTATTTTAATCCACTCTACCCTGACCTCACACATAATACATGTGTCGTCAAAAAACCCGCAATTAACCCTAGCGCCTAATGTACGAACACATATTTCATCATACTAGTACTGTTTGTACTATACATGAACCAATTTGCCAAATTCTTTTTTTAAAAGTATTTTCCAAATTATGGTATCTATTTGAGTGGTCTATAAGTTGTCTGACTAATTTGCATCACCTGCCAAAGTTGTTGTATGGTATAAGGGGGTGTTCATGAAACCGATTGCTAACCAAGGACATGAGGCGACAGGCGAGGCCAACAGACGACTGTAGGTGAGAGATGAATTTACTTCAGCTCGATCTCAATCTTGATCTGTACAGTACGTGTTGGCAGTTGGCACCTCGGTTTGGAGAGAAAAAAAAAAATTAAACGTGACATGATATAGGCCGCGAATCACGTTTTTCTTATGCCGTCAAGATCTATGGATGGACCTATTGATGTGTTTCCAATTCGTGTGTCCGATGTCGATGTCTCCAGAACCGCTCGAAAACAATGCCATGTTTCCTGAATTCCTGTGGCTGGCTGTGCGCTCTCCGCGCATCGCTTGTAGCCGCGCTGCAGCTAGCGGCTTGTGATTTGTGACGTGCGCTCGTTTCCCGGCCAGCTTTTAAAAAACAGGGTTCATTTACTTCATTCCCAACCACCACGATAGCGCCATTGCACGAAACCAGCGCTTGCAGACAGCTACGCGCCGAGCTTCTAGAAGATGATGGTGTTAGATCAACAGCAGCTGTACTGACTGCTGAGTACGTACTACACTATAGTGATGAAAACCGACGACCCTCGAGAGATGCCTGATCGTTAGCAGCCAGATTATGAAAAGAGTGCCTGATTATAGTCGAGTTGACCTGATTATGAAAAGAGTGCTATGTCCACTTGCTGTCGTCCGATAGTGCCTGCTACAACCGATAATGCAAGTATTACTTTCATCCTCCTTCTTGACCTTTTCTTTCTAGCATCAATCATGTAGGTGTCAAACACCTTGTTAAGCTTGTTATCATCCATTGTGCTAAGTAGAACTGTTCTCTGCTTGTCCAGTACATTTGTCAACAGCCCATTTAGCATAAGGTCGATGAAACGAACACCAACTAGTAGGAACAAGCATGTGAACACCTTTGTGAAGGTAGTACAGGGGACTATGTCACCATATCCTATTGTGCACAAACTAATGATGGTGAAGTAAAGGGCATCCACTAACTTGAATGTGGATTTCCCCTTGAAGCCTTCAACATTTGTCATGTACACAAGTACCCCTATTGAGATGTATAAGATGACACTGGCAATAGCCTGCCTTGCAATTGATGGTGTATATTGTGCAGCATCAGCATGGCTTTTGGCCATCAAGCTCATCCACACAGTGTGCTTCTTTACTTGATGTGAATATAGAAGGTGAAGAGTGCACCCGCTGGATATTTGGTGAAGATACCATGTCGGTACTTTCATCAGTGGGTGGCAGATGATTCAGAGTACTGATGTTAGCTTTGAGATTACTGTTTGGGCAAAAGGAAGTTGCGCACCTGCTTGGAACATCACAGGATCTTCTTCTGTCTTTGTTGGAAATGTACTTTTTGGTCGCTTTGGACCAAAGGTAGCAGAGGCTCTTCCATGGAAGACATTGGAGCTTGGATTGTTTGGTTGAAGTTTGCAGTTCTCAGGCATCACTTTATAGCCATTGTGGTTCTGCCGAGACCTTGACAATGGAAGTGGTGGCCATTAGGCATTCAAGCAGGGATGTACACTTCCCTGGCGTTTCTGGGATGAATGGACTGGTTTACATCATATCTTGAAACATATCTTTCTTATTTATTGTGACATCTATATCGTGTAGTTTCTAGTATCCTGCATCACATAGCTGATGCAAGAGGCAACTGATGAAAGAGAAAGAATGGTGGGCATATTCTTTTTGTCTGATGTCTGAAATAGAACCATAGTTTTATACTTTTATCTTTGCAATCCCTGTGCAGGAATATCACGCGACTGAATCACTCTTTGTTCATGCACGTGCACTAATTATGTGTTTCTGAATTACACTTCGATGCAGGTACCCAGGACCCAAGATGAGAATGGCTTATGAGTAGTTGGATCTTGCAAGTTGTTTCCGTGCTTGGGATGGTCCATACGGATCTTAGGCAGTGCCATATTCGGCAGGACTCCGCCTACCAACTAGAGGGAATTCGGGGTTGCCTTCTTCTCTGGATGGAAACATATCGATTTGTTGCTGTGCTGAGATCCCATTGTCGGTGATGGATATATTACTGATATACAGTTCAGATAGCACCTACTGAAAGCTTCTCAAGCTGAAAAATCTTGACCGGAGGAGCTTGGTTGCTGATCACATCCGTATCTGTGAGTGCTCGTTATCTCTTGATTGAAGGGACCCTGTTCCAGGTCATCCCATTTGCATGTAGAGAAGGCTGCAGTCAAGTTGTACAAGCCCTGTCTAGATATTTCCCGAAGACTTGAGAATTCCAATTCCAAGCAATGCTTCAAGCTTTCTGACATGAGTGCAGGTGATGGTAAATTTCATTATTTCAAGATGGGTCTCTATACCCAGCAAATAACAAGAACAATGCATGGAGTACTAAATGAGAATGTGAGATTGTTATTGTTTCGTTTGTGGGAGATCTAGGAGGGGGCTTTGGAACAATTCCCCCGTTCCTAAGGATAATGAAGCTCTGCTCGTTAACCATTTTTCTGGTTCAATTTGTTACTGAACCTTGCGTGATGCATATATTGTGTTACTAGTACTAGAGATAGAACACGTCTAACAGCACAAACAGGCAGCAGCTCCCTTTCATGCGATGTTCTGTGTCGCGTAATCGTCGGATAAGGGAGGCAACATCGCTACTGTCAACCTTGAAACAGGCTTTACAATGTCCAGAGAAATTACCATTCGGTTCATATGTCAGGCCCGTTGCTTGTTTATTCATTTATGCTGTTTTAGCAACTTCTGGTTGGTTTATTAGGAGTCCCGTTTTTTTAGTAGTACAGGAGGAGTTCCGTTTAATAGTTGGGGTCTTTTTTTATTTTTAGCGTGCGCATCTCGGTCTCCGGGCCCCGTCACCCGTCAGCCCACCCCATCCGATCAGTTTTGGGCTCCCAACGAGTATGGCGCAAAACAGCAAAGTCTGCCCAAAAAGCCCGAGTAACCTTTGCTGTTTTGCACCCTGTGGGCTGTGTGGCAAGCACCCTCTTTTAATACTTTTGGAGCTGCTCTTAGTACGTTTCTTAACTTTGACCAATTAGCACAGTGGGGAGAAAGAACATCGTTTAATATTAATTTTTTTTTTTATCTATAATTGGTCAAAGTTAAAAACGTACTAATGATATATTGTACTAGAATTACATTCTCTCTTGACGAAGAGTACATTTTTTTCGCTCTCCACGAAGAGGCTTAAAGCCTTCTTAGCATGGTTAGAATATAATATTATAGTTTAAGAACAATAAACACAAAGTATATTCACAAGGAGCGCCTACTTCGTGATGTCCGTCTTAGGTAAGCAATGTAGTGGAGCACCTATTTCGCTATGTCCATCTTATGGTTATCAAAATTATTTTAATCCACTCTACCCCTGACCTCACACATAATACATGTGTCGTCAAAAAACCCACCAATTAACCCTAGCGCCTAATGTACGAACACATATTTCATCATACTAGTACTGTTTGTACTATACATGAACCAATTTGCCAAATTCTTTTTTTAAAAGTATTTTCCAAATTATGGTATCTATTTGAGTGGTCTATAAGTTGTCTGACTAATTTGCATCACCTGCCAAAGTTGTTGTATGGTATAAGGGGGTGTTCATGAAACCGATTGCTAACCAAGGACATGAGGCGACAGGCGAGGCCAACAGACGACTGTAGGTGAGAGATGAATTTACTTCAGCTCGATCTCAATCTTGATCTGTACAGTACGTGTTGGCAGTTGGCACCTCGGTTTGGAGAGAAGAAAAAAAATTAAACGTGACATGATATAGGCCGCGAATCACGTTTTTCTTATGCCGTCAAGATCTATGGATGGACCTATTGATGTGTTTCCAATTCGTGTGTCCGATGTCGATGTCTCCAGAACCGCTCGAAAACAATGCCATGTTTCCTGAATTCCTGTGGCTGGCTGTGCGCTCTCCGCGCATCGCTTGTAGCCGCGCTGCAGCTAGCGGCTTGTGATTTGTGACGTGCGCTCGTTTCCCGGCCAGCTTTTAAAAAAAACAGGGTTCATTTACTTCATTCCCAACCACCACGATAGCGCCATTGCACGAAACCAGCGCTTGCAGACAGCTACGCGCCGAGCTTCTAGAAGATGATGGTGTTAGATCAACAGCAGCTGTACTGACTGCTGAGTACGTACTACACTATAGTGATGAAAACCGACGACCCTCGAGAGATGCCTGATCGTTAGCAGCCAGATTATGAAAAGAGTGCCTGATTATAGTCGAGTTGACCTGATTATGAAAAGAGTGCTATGTCCACTTGCTGTCGTCCGATAGTGCCTGCTACAACCGATAATGCAAGTATTACTTTCATCCTCCTTCTTGACCTTTTCTTTCTAGCATCAATCATGTAGGTGTCAAACACCTTGTTAAGCTTGTTATCATCCATTGTGCTAAGTAGAACTGTTCTCTGCTTGTCCAGTACATTTGTCAACAGCCCATTTAGCATAAGGTCGATGAAACGAACACCAACTAGTAGGAACAAGCATGTGAACACCTTTGTGAAGGTAGTACAGGGGACTATGTCACCATATCCTATTGTGCACAAACTAATGATGGTGAAGTAAAGGGCATCCACTAACTTGAATGTGGATTTCCCCTTGAAGCCTTCAACATTTGTCATGTACACAAGTACCCCTATTGAGATGTATAAGATGACACTGGCAATAGCCTGCCTTGCAATTGATGGTGTATATTGTGCAGCATCAGCATGGCTTTGGCCATCAAGCTCATCCACACAGTGTGCTTCTTTACTTGATGTGAATATAGAAGGTGAAGAGTGCACCCGCTGGATATTTGGTGAAGATACCATGTCGGTACTTTCATCAGTGGGTGGCAGATGATTCAGAGTACTGATGTTAGCTTTGAGATTACTGTTTGGGCAAAAGGAAGTTGCGCACCTGCTTGGAACATCACAGGATCTTCTTCTGTCTTTGTTGGAAATGTACTTTTGGTCGCGCTGGACCAAAGGTAGCAGAGGCTCTTCCATGGAAGACATTGGAGCTTGGATTGTTTGGTTGAAGTTTGCAGTTCTCAGGCATCACTTTATAGCCATTGTGGTTCTGCCGAGACCTTGACAATGGAAGTGGTGGCCATTAGGCATTCAAGCAGGGATGTACACTTCCCTGGCGTTTCTGGGATGAATGGACTGGTTTACATCATATCTTGAAACATATCTTTCTTATTTATTGTGACATCTATATCGTGTAGTTTCTAGTATCCTGCATCACATAGCTGATGCAAGAGGCAACTGATGAAAGAGAAAGAATGGTGGGCATATTCTTTGTCTGATGTCTGAAATAGAACCATAGTTTTATACTTTTATCTTTGCAATCCCTGTGCAGGAATATCACGCACTGAATCACTCTTTGTTCATGCACGTGCACTAATTATGTGTTTCTGAATTACACTTCGATGCAGGTACCCAGGACCCAAGATGAGAATGGCTTATGAGTAGTTGGATCTTGCAAGTTGTTTCCGTGCTTGGGATGGTCCATACGGATCTTAGGCAGTGCCATATTCGGCAGGACTCCGCCTACCAACTAGAGGGAATTCGGGGTTGCCTTCTTCTCTGGATGGAAACATATCGATTTGTTGCTGTGCTGAGATCCCATTGTCGGTGATGGATATATTACTGATATACAGTTCAGATAGCACCTACTGAAAGCTTCTCAAGCTGAAAAATCTTGACCGGAGGAGCTTGGTTGCTGATCACATCCGTATCTGTGAGTGCTCGTTATCTCTTGATTGAAGGGACCCTGTTCCAGGTCATCCCATTTGCATGTAGAGAAGGCTGCAGTCAAGTTGTACAAGCCCTGTCTAGATATTTCCCGAAGACTTGAGAATTCCAATTCCAAGCAATGCTTCAAGCTTTCTGACATGAGTGCAGGTGATGGTAAATTTCATTATTTCAAGATGGGTCTCTATACCCAGCAAATAACAAGAACAATGCATGGAGTACTAAATGAGAATGTGAGATTGTTATTGTTTCGTTTGTGGGAGATCTAGGAGGGGGCTTTGGAACAATTCCCCCGTTCCTAAGGATAATGAAGCTCTGCTCGTTAACCATTTTTCTGGTTCAATTTGTTACTGAACCTTGCGTGATGCATATATTGTGTTACTAGTACTAGAGATAGAACACGTCTAACAGCACAAACAGGCAGCAGCTCCCTTTCATGCGATGTTCTGTGTCGCGTAATCGTCGGATAAGGGAGGCAACATCGCTACTGTCAACCTTGAAACAGGCTTTACAATGTCCAGAGAAATTACCATTCGGTTCATATGTCAGGGCCGTTGCTTGTTTATTCATTTATGCTGTTTTAGCAACTTCTGGTTGGTTTATTAGGAGTCCCGTTTTTTAGTAGTACAGGAGGAGTTCCGTTTAATAGTTGGGGTCTTTTTATTTTTAGCGTGCGCATCTCGGTCTCCGGGCCCCGTCACCCGTCAGCCCACCCCATCCGATCAGTTTTGGGCTCCCAACGAGTATGGCGCAAAACAGCAAAGTCTGCCCAAAAGCCCGAGTAACCTTTGCTGTTTTGCACCCTGTGGGCTGTGTGGCAAGCACCCTCTTTAATACTTTTGGAGCTGCTCTTAAGACGCGTTTCTTAACTTTGACCAATTAGCACAGGGGTGAAAGAACATCGTTTAATATTAATTTTTTTTATCTATAATTGGTCAAAGTTAAGAAACGTACTTAATGATATATTGTACTAGAATTACATTCTCTCTTGGACGAAGAGTACATTTTTCGCTCTCCACGAAGAGGCTTAAAGCCTTCTTAGCATGGTTAGAATATAATATTATAGTTTAAGAACAATAAACACAAAGTATATTCACAAGGAGCGCCTACTTCGTGATGTCCGTCTTAGGTAAGCAATGTAGTGGAGCACCTATTTCGCTATGTCCATCTTATGGTTATCAAAATTATTTTAATCCACTCTACCCCCTCCTCACACATAATACATGTGTCGTCAAAAACCCGCAATTAACCCTAGCCCTAATGTACGAACACATATTTCATCATACTAGTACTGTTTGTACTATACATGAACCAATTTGCCAAATTCTTTTTTAAAAGTATTTTCCAAATTATGGTATCTATTTGAGTGGTCTATAAGTTGTCTGACTAATTTGCATCACCTGCCAAAGTTGTTGTATGGTATAAGGGGGTGTTCATGAAACCGATTGCTAACCAAGGACATGAGGCGACAGGCGAGGCCAACAGACGACTGTAGGTGAGAGATGAATTTACTTCAGCTCGATCTCAATCTTGATCTGTACAGTACGTGTTGGCAGTTGGCACCTCGGTTTGGAGAGAAGAAAAAAAAAATTAAACGTGACATGATATAGGCCGCGAATCACGTTTTTTCTTATGCCGTCAAGATCTATGGATGGACCTATTGATGTGTTTCCAATTCGTGTGTCCGATGTCGATGTCTCCAGAACCGCTCGAAAACAATGCCATGTTTCCTGAATTCCTGTGGCTGGCTGTGCGCTCTCCGCGCATCGCTTGTAGCCGCGCTGCAGCTAGCGGCTTGTGATTTGTGACGTGCGCTCGTTTCCCGGCCAGCTTTTAAAAAACAGGGTTCATTTACTTCATTCCCAACCACCACGATAGCGCCATTGCACGAAACCAGCGCTTGCAGACAGCTACGCGCCGAGCTTCTAGAAGATGATGGTGTTAGATCAACAGCAGCTGTACTGACTGCTGAGTACGTACTACACTATAGTGATGAAAACCGACGACCCTCGAGAGATGCCTGATCGTTAGCAGCCAGATTATGAAAAAGAGTGCCTGATTATAGTCGAGTTGACCTGATTATGAAAAGAGTGCTATGTCCACTTGCTGTCGTCCGCCTTGGGAGCCAAGTATTAGCCTTGACGACCAAGCCCAGAAGATACCCAGCTCGGGCCCCGGCCCCGGACTTGAGTGTTACGTATTAACAACGAAAGCGAACAAAATCAATCAACTGCCCTTCGTTTATTGGGAGATTAATATACACGATATGGCGGCTACGTACCTTGACGTACATATACTACACTTCGATTTTATTTATTTATTTATTTATTTTTTTGACAAGAATGCACTTGAGTGTTTGACCGTACTAGCATCTAAAAGCATGCGCATGGGGAATAATGAACCTTGGATGCCAAGGACATGGAAAGATTTCAATGTAATCATAACTATAACTATACAAATAAAATACGATCGAGGCTCTGGCTAACACATAAGCAACGCCCGGACGTCTCAATCTGCATATATATATCTATGCACGGCCATGTATACACGTGCATCATTTTTTGTTTTTGTTGCGGGCTTGCGGCGCATAAAATTTATACTCCCTAATCTATTTGTTTTTAGGATACTAACTTTTATGATACAAGATTAGCGCCATATAGATATCTATATTGAAATTGGTCAGAATTTTATCAAAAAAGATGAAATAGTATACATCCTAAACTCGTGGGAGAGGAAGTACAATAGAGCATATGCGGATGTTTGGGGTTGCTTTACAAACTCTACCGTAGACCATCCATTTAGATGCTCTCATAACTACACCTTTTCCTCTATATATATGCATGTCATTGGCACGTGACGCTGACGACATCTATGGTCATCTGTTGCCACTAAATCGCTGTATTAAAGCACTACTAGTACTACTATCCATTACCAAAAATACTTCCTCAATTCAGAAAAAAAATATAATTCCAAATGATACCGAGTAAAATTATTTTATGTTTAATATTTTTTTAAAAAAATAATAGCAATTTCGTTTGGGGGCAGCCTTTTTTTAGGGCACTCACGATGCAGGACTCTACCATAGAGTCTAAGCTTATTAATTAGCTTTATATTTATTGCACTTTGTTGATGTGATGTTGATCTTGATGTGACAAGATATTTATTGAAGAGAGAAGGAGAAAACCAAGACTCAAGTCTTATTTAGACTCCAAATCCACAATACCCAAGATAATAAATAGTCTTAGACTTTATGGTAGAGTCTGCATTGTAAGTGCCCTTATGTCGCTCAAAGATCTATTTAATTGTTTTTATTAGCAAGACCAAAAAATGCTATTATATCAACCATCCTACTGTAGAATTTTAAGTCGCTCAACAGCCTATTTAATTGTTTTTATTAGCAAATTCAAGATGATGTGACTACAAATGGAAATGGATTTGCATCCTTTTCAAGGCGGAGGTAATAACGACAATTAATTGGGTCAACTCGAGCCGGTGAGCGATCGATTATCGCGTCATGTAAGATTTGTTTTCTATTGCAACTCTACAAATAAACGTAGACGAGATTCGGAAGTAAACCTGCTAGCGTCCGCGAGCGACTTTTCGAAAGCGATTATCGAGAACGTTGAGTGGTCTTAGTCGTGATCGTGATCTAAGGAAAGCGATAAAGTTCCATACATAGTCTAACAAGGGGAGCAACTCCAAGAGATGCATTTCTCGTTACCTAGGCTATATATATTTTTTTGTTTAGAGAAAATTAAACTCCAACATATACGTGCTAGGTTCTATAAAATAGCAAACATGCTCTAAAATATCGGTTGCCATATATAGTCAGTCATACCCATTAGCTATATGATTTTTATCAAATAGCAAGTGTATTATGGATCTATTCTTTTTTAGAAGTTTTTTATTTTTATAAAATGACTAAACAATAATATTTAGCTATTATGTTTGGCTTAAACTGTTCGAGGATTGCTCTAATTACCTTACTATGCCATAAAAGCGCAGCATGCGGCTTCAACATGTCAAATTATTAACAGGAAGGAAAGCATTTCCCATCACGCATGAGACCAGATTATTATGTATTCCGATAATATTTTCAGTTGTTGAATTCTGTAGTTTCGCCTTGCCCTCTTAGGCTAGTCTCAATAAAGATTCATAAGAACTTCATGCCATTAAATAAGTTGACATGACATAGAATAGATGAGAAGAGAGGTTATGAAAGTTTCGTGAGATGAAATGAGTCGTATTTACTGTTTTCATCATATGAAACACTAGGACATAAAAACCTACCATTAAGACCGGCCTACAAGCACGTTATCTATTGTGGATTTGTGGTTTCTACGTCACAAGTATATGTTCCCTTTGATAGAGGTGTGAGTTCTCGGAAATATCTAAGAATTAAATTGTAGTGCATATGGATTATGTAGGGAGAAGCATCACTAAAAAATAAAACTATATGTTGTTTTGCCTTTAATTAGTTGTAGGCTGTTGGACTTGATGCTGTCGTTTACTCGTAATTAATTTGCATATATAATCGCACACATTCCCTTTTGTGAGTTTATGACGTTGAGCTGCCACGGACCACACTACGAGGAATCGGCCGCTTTGCCGAGTGTAGAAGGTTGCCGACGGCCGGGCACTTCGGCAAATATCCTCTTTGCCGAGTGCCCGACGCTTTGCGGCAAATGTTTTTGCACTTCGGCAAAGCCGGCGATTCCCTGTAGTGCCAGCTGGTGGTTTCTTCTGTTTGCGCATGACATTTTCTCGGTGGTCTCTTTTCCTTGCGTCCCAAGCACCCTCTTGCGTGTCCTGATGCTGTATTAGTTCTAGTATTGTGTTTATCAAATTCAAAACTGCTGGACACTTAAATTACAGAGATGATTGTTTATTAGCCTCTGTTAGCATGTTGACAAGTCAAAAGACAAACCCTGCATGCTACCATACGAATTGTCTTGTGGTCTTAGCTAGTTTTGTATGTCTTCGATCCACATCTCTATTTGTGGTTTCATCTTTATCGGTTTTGGTTTCATAAATTGTCCAGGTATGCATGTACGTTTAGCTTGTTAGCTAGCTAGCCAGGTGGCTGATTGAGACAAGTGATTAGTTCACCTAATCGACTACGGGCCACAACTCACAACTCTGTTAAGCATGTGAAGCTAATTAGGGTCGTGCTGGCGGAAGCTTCACGGGTGTGATGCTTAACTGATCGAGGACGGAGACCACCAGGGAAAATCCGAGCGCCAGATCACTCCCGTTTTCCTCCCTCGCCGCGCGCCACGGCCGGGCTGGGCGAGTGTACAAAGGACGACGGCGCAGCGCAACGGCGCTACACAGATTTGGAAAATCTTCATGTCAAGTCCTGAATCCCGATGTCCACGGCGCCGTTCCCCACTCACGTCGATCGTGAGCCCGGCCCATGCCCGGGGGACGGGCGCACCGCCCCAAGTACCCTCGCTGCTCGCAAGTTTGACCTGATAACGTCAGCGATGACGTCAGACGCACGATATTTTAACTACTCCAGTGACTGAACATTGGCCACCGACGTGCGGGCCCTCAGAGTGCCTGCCTGGTGTTCCACTTCCTCTGATGCCACTTTGTGTGCGCTGCGCTAACAGTGTTTGGCCGTACACACGTGCTTACTTGTAGCGTGGGTCGGCAAACGGGCCATCCGTGTCTGCTTCGCTGAGCACACCGTGGACGTGAAGGTCAACTTCCGCGGCGTGTCACTGTCGTGTGTGTTATGTTGTGAGTCGTGGCTTCTTGAAATACCTTTCTTAGATTTTGCACTTTTTCTATACTACAGTACGTCGCCTTGGAAAACAGAAACGCGAGAGAGAGCAAAGAACATTACATATATATTATGCGAACATCACAAAAAACATCGTACAACGTCGCTTATGCACTACGCGAACATTACGACTTGTGCTCTGTGTTTGTGCTTATATAGGTTGTCATTGTCTATTCTATTGTTCTTCTCTAGTAAAAAAATCTCTATTTATCATCCGTGATGGTGCTTATATAAATTGTCATTTGTTCTTCTATAGTAAAAAATTATAACTTATTGATTTGTATTTGTTACTTGTGTTATGTGACGACGTGTCGTAATGTTCCCATATTTATAAGAGATGTTCCATGATGTTTTTTTGTGATGCCCGCACAAATATATACGTGATGTTCTGTACCTGCCGCTTGATTTCTATCATTTTTTTCTACGCGACTGGCCATATATATAGCATCTCCCTAAAATTTGTTGTATACTTGGACACTTTTGAGTCAACAAAACTCTAATGCCAAAAGAATGTTTGGAGGCTTGCTTGTGACAATGCATATCTGAGCAAGTAGTAGGAAGAAAAATATTAAGTTGAAATATTTGCGCTACGCAGCTTGATATTTTTTAAGAAAAAAATAATAAAAAAATCTAGCCTCTTCGACCGCACACAACCAAGTCTTACAATGTTTTCAGCTCATTTGTTAACAAAGACAAAGCTCCGGTTATGGAGAAGTGTGAAAACCTATACTCACAATATCAAATAATAACGAACTAAAAAGAGTGAAAACTAATGGAGAAATTTTTATATACGCGTGTACTCCTACGTACATATAGTAGATCACACATCCATTGATTGCGTCATTTCATTATTTTACTAAAAAATTTGCTTAGGAAGAAATAATATTGATTGCGTCATTTCATTATTTTACTCCGTACTTGCGTAAAACTTTTGGCAAGTTAGGTGTACTGTACTACAATGGCTCCTTTCCCCACTCACAACAGTACCACCTCGTGCGACCAACGAACTCCATAAATACCGTTGCACGAAGCCGCGAGAATAATCACGCGGGGCTCCCCAAGAGGCAGGCGTGTACGCAGCGCAGTACACACACAAAAAGTCGCGAGCAATGAACGACGCAGCGGGAGGAGGTGGTGCGAAAGTGAGGGATGGCGTGGAGAAGAAGGAAGAGGGCAACGGGAGTGTCGCCGCTGACGCCGGGAAGAAGAAGGTGCCGTTCACGGGGCTGTTCCGGTACGCCGACGGCACGGACGTGCTGCTCATGCTCCTCGGCACGGTGGGGGCGCTGGCCAACGGCGTCTCGCAGCCCGCCATGACTCTCATCTTCGGCCAGGTCATCAACGCCTTCGGCGGCGCCAGCATCGACGACGTCCTCCACCGCGTCAACAAGGTGAGCCGGAGACGACGACGACGAGGATAGCTGTTTAGTTTGCGTGCCATTCTCGATCCATAACAAGTGTATATATGCCCGCGGCCGGAGAAGGGAAGGCCGTCGCTGGGTCGAGGACAAATTCCGTCTCGTCTGATGGCAGTCTGGTGGTCTGATCGAGATAGAAACCTCTGTTCAAATCTTGGCGGCGTTTGCGCTTTCGCTTCCCAGGGAGGGACAACGACGATGGAGGGAGAGCGTATCTTGACTTTTTGGCGCCATTAGTCCTCCCGTTGTGTTCTCTGCTCGTCATGTTTCTGTTTTTCTCCTTTTGTTTTCTTTCCTTTTTGTGTTCTTCATTCAACCAATCTTGAGATACATAAAAAACACTCATATTTTTTGCAATGGAATTGGCCTTTTAGGAATGAAAATACTTCCTTGATATGTTATCCGTAGAAACTTAGCAGCAACGTACAGTATCAACGTCTCTTCCAATTCAACTAGTGCCTGTCTTATTTGCCTTATTTTCCCAGTTTCAAAGTTCAGATATTGCAATATTGCACCATTCCTTCCTTCTCCCTTCTTGGAGCTCTTTTTTTTTTTTTTTTTTTTTCAATCACTTCAGACATGCGGTAGCAATAATTGCATAGTTTCAATACTTTTAAGAGCAAACATCGAAGAGCGAGCATTGGCCAAGTTTGTTTGGCAACTTGATCCTTTTTTTTTTTCTATTGAGGGAAAAAAACAGGGTCACAAGTTTACTGTAAAAACATTACAAGCGCGGAAATATTGTTTCGCCTGCTGGACAAGGAATGCCTAATCAACAACTCAACTCAACTTTTAACGACCACCTAACCAGCATTTTTTTTCGCGTTTAGTCGGTTTACACTGCTCTACTGAAAGCGACCTTACTAAATTAGAAACAGGAATATATTAGCCCAATGCTCAAACCAGTAACTTGTAATAGGTTATACCAGTAGGTTGCAATCGCAACTTGTAATATAATAATAAGAGACCATGTGGAACAATTTTAATATAATGGATAACTAACCACATCTGGTAAAGGCTGGAATCTTTTCTTGAACAAAGATCCAAAACTCAGCCCAAGAAGCTGGCCAACACATTTCTTTGCCCCTTCTGAGATGAGACACGTAAATCAGGTTGTCAAGTTTGTCTGCTGCAGTAGTATTTTTTTTTTTGCTCACAGATTTCTATCCGAACCCTGAACAAAATCATAAAAATGTGGTCAAAATTTCACCACTGTTCTCCATGAATTATATGTAGCTTGAAGTTTACTTCAACTAGAATTCATTTACTTGTTAGTGAGACATTATTGCTTTTCTCAATTCTCACTTTGTTTCTACCTTGCTTTTTTTCACAGGCAGTTCTGAATTTTGTCTACCTAGGCATTGCAACAGCGGTTGTTTCCTTTCTTCGTAAGTACTCTTAAGTAGACTCTGTCAACTTTTCAATCTTCACATCTGCTTCACTTTGCACCACAACCTGAAATTGCTGCCGCTAATGATTGACCATTGTTAGTATAAAAGTAATCTTGCGGTCAATGGTGAGATAAGATAGCTTACGAAAATTAAAAGAAGCTCGCCTCATAAACCAGCCCGATAGTAGCGTTTTGACTTTCAAACTTGCAAGCTGTCATCATAGAGTAGAGTTCAACTTTGACTTTTGTTATGTAGTAACTTTCAATGAAGGGTACAAAAGGCTTCTGTTCATGATAATGGTTAGGGCAGACCCAACACTTTTTGAATTTCACTGGAAAGTAATACATGAAGCAACATAAAAACATTGCTTCGTTAACCAACTGATCTAGAACTTGAAAGAGGGTTCCACATGCATAAGCTATGTGGTAATTATGTCAGTATGAATAACTGAAGCCAACTTATTGTTTGCGCAGAGGTGTCATGTTGGACAATGACAGGAGAAAGACAGGCAACGCGCATTCGATCTCTGTACCTCAAATCTGTCTTGAGACAAGAAATAGCATTCTTTGATGTAGAAATGACAACTGGGCAGATAGTTTCAAGGATGTCTGGTGATACCGTGTTAGTTCAGGATGCCATTGGTGAGAAGGTAACAACTCCTCTCTTTGAAAGTGACAAGTGTAGAAGCAAACCTGCTATTGATCATTACCAACTTGTATCAAAATGTGCACAATTTTTTTTACAAACTCTTCAGGTCGGTAAGTTTCAACAGCTTGTGGCAACCTTCATTGGTGGTTTCGTTATAGCATTCGTAAAAGGATGGCTCCTATCTCTTGTCATGTTGGCATGCATACCTCCAGTTGTTATTGCTGGTGGAGGAGTTTCAAAAATGCTTGCTAAAATATCTACCAAGGGGCAAGAATCATACAGTGATGCAGGCAATATTGTTGAACAGACACTTGGGGCTATAAAAACAGTGAGTTCCAAAGCGCTCCTGTCAGATGAATCTCTACATTTTTCAATTTGGCATGCTCTCAATGGTTTTCTTGTGCCAACATCTGTAAAACAGGTTGTCTCCTTCAATGGGGAGAAGCAGGCTATTGCATTGTACAATAAACTCATACACAAGTCATACAAAGCTGCCGTTGAAGAAGGAATTACCAATGGTTTTGGCATGGGTTCTGTTTTCTGCATATTTTTTCTCAAGCTACGGTTTAGCCATATGGTATGGCGGAAAGTTGATTCTGAGCAAAGGTTATTCAGGGGGAGACATCATCAATATCTTGTTTGCTATAATGACAGGGGCAATGTGGGTTTCTTTGAATTTAGAAAAAATAAAGTCTTATGCTGATCCATGTTGCGTGACTGGTGGTTTTAACTTCAATTTTTGGTGTGCAGGTCTTTAGGTAGCGCAACACCTTGCATGGCAGCCTTTGCAGAAGGACAATCTGCGGCATACAGATTGTTCACAACGATCAAGAGGAAACCAGAGATTGACCCAGATGAACCATCTAGTAAGCAACTAGAAGACATCAAGGGTGATGTTGACCTAAATGACGTGTACTTCAGCTACCCAGCGAGACCAGAGCAACTGATATTTGATGGGTTCTCACTACATGTCTCAAGCGGCACTACAATGGCTATAGTTGGAGAGAGTGGAAGTGGCAAGTCAACTGTAATAAGTCTTGTAGAGAGATTCTATGATCCACAGGCTGGTGAGGTTTTGATTGATGGGATTAACATCAAGAGTTTGCAGCTTGATTGGATAAGAGGGAATATTGGTCTTGTTAACCAAGAGCCATTGCTCTTTATGACATCTATCAAAGATAATATAACATATGGAAAAGAGGATGCAACAATTGAAGAGATCAAAAGAGCAGCTGAGCTTGCTAATGCAGCAAATTTCATCGATAAGTTACCCGATGTATGTCATAGATCCAATTATCAACTTATGTACATACTACATCTTGCTGAGCTGAGTTCTAATACTATTCTTTTTATCTGATACTAGGGTTATGACACGATGGTTGGCCAACGTGGTGCTCAGTTATCAGGGGGACAAAAGCAAAGGATTGCTATTGCAAGAGCAATCATCAAAAACCCCAGAATTCTTTTGTTAGACGAGGCTACTAGTGCATTGGATGTGGAGTCGGAGCGGATTGTTCAGGAAGCACTGAATAGGATCATGCTGGATAGGACAACACTTGTGGTTGCACATCGCCTAAGTACTGTGAGAAATGCTGATTGCATATCAGTTGTTCAACAAGGGAAAATAGTTGAACAAGGTCAGGATGTCTTTCTCATTTTGCATATTGCATTTTAGTTCATTACATGCTCAAGATATTTTAACTAACCATATCAATTTCTTGCATCAATGAATATTCATAGGTCCCCATGATGAACTGATCATGAACCCTGATGGTGCTTATTCTCAACTTATCCGTCTCCAAGAAAGCAAAGAAGAAGAAGAACAGAAATTAGATCATCAAATGTCTGATTCAAGGTCTAAAAGTAGAAGTCTCTCACTGAAGCGATCAATAAGCAGAGGTTCCGCGGGAAACAGTAGTCGGCATTCTTTGACCCTTCCCTTTGGCATGCCTGGTTCAGCTGAATTGCTCGAAGGCAATGATGCAAATTGGGCGGATGAGAAAGAGCAGGCTCATGATGGTGAGGCCCCACAGAAAGCTCCAATGGGACGGCTAGCTAATCTAAACAAGCCAGAAGTACCTATTCTTTTGTTAGGATCGCTAGCTGCTGGAGTCCATGGAATGCTTTTTCCAATGTTTGGTCTAATGATCTCCAATGCCATCAAAACATTCTACGAGCCACCACACCAACTAAAAAAGGATGCAGGCTTTTGGGGTTTGATGTGTGTTGTGCTGGGTATTGTATCAATACTATCAGTACCAGTGGAGTATTTCTTATTTGGGATAGCCGGGGGGAAGCTTATCGAGCGTATCCGTGCCTTGTCATTTCGGAGCATTGTGCACCAAGATGTTGCTTGGTTTGATGATCCCAAAAATTCCAGGTTGGTGACCATCCCTTTGTTCAATGTTTTGTTCTCTTTATCCTACTTACAGGTTACAGCATTCCATATTTGAGGTAATAACGGTACGCTTATATTTACAGTGGAGCACTTGGCAAGGGTTGTCAGTTGATGCTTTGAATGTCCGACGTTTAGTGGGTGATAACTTGGCCTTGGCAGTTCAGGTCACCTCGACACTAATTGCAGGATTTGTCATAGCTTTTGTGGCAGATTGGAAGCTCACATTGATCATCCTTTGTGCGATGCCCCTATCTGGTATTCAAGGTTATGCGCAAGTGAAGTTCTTGAGGGGTTTCAGTCAAGATGCCAAGGTACTCTATCAACTTATTGAAACTAAGATTTATGCATATCTTTTCAAACAATCAACCTCATACTACCACATACCATTGAGTTGTACAAATAACATCAAAAATAGTTTAAACCAGGACTCACTATAGATATTTGTTTTCTCCCAAATTTGCTAACAAGCGACAATGAATTGATGTTCTGCAGATACTGTATGAAGATGCAAGTCAAGTGGCCACTGATGCAGTCAGCAGTATCAGGACTGTAGCTTCTTTTTGTGCTGAAAAAAGAGTGACGACAATTTATGATGATAAATGTGAAGCCTCAAAGAAACAAGGAGTTAGAACAGGGATGGTTGGAGGCCTTGGTTTTGGTTTCTCATTCTTCATGATGTACCTTACATATGGACTTTGTTTCTATGTTGGAGCACAATTTGTTCGTCATAACAAATCTACTTTTGGAGATGTTTTCAAGGTTAGGAAAATGCATCGCTTCCCTTCAGCATTCCACTTCTTCCTATTGGATATTTGAGTCTGATGCATTAAGCAATGTATGGCAGGTATTTTTCGCACTGATGATGGCAACAATTGGAATATCACAAACAAGTGCATTGGCTTCTGATTCTACAAAGGCCAAGGATTCAGCCATCTCCATATTTGCCTTGTTGGACAGGAAGTCCAAAATTGACTCAAGCAGCGATGAAGGTTCGACACTACATGAGGTTAAGGGCGACATTGATTTCCGACACGTCAGCTTCAAGTATCCAAGCCGCCCAGATATTCAAATATTTAGCGATTTCACCTTGCAAATTCCCTCTGGCAAGGTTAGCATACTATCCCTCCGCAAAGCCATATCTTGTACAGTAATATAATCTGCAACTTAATCCAATTCTATTGCTTTATACAGACTATCGCACTTGTGGGAGAGAGTGGCAGTGGAAAGTCAACTGTAATCTCTTTGTTGGAACGATTCTACAACCCCGACTCTGGTACTATCTCATTGGATGGAGTCGAGATCAAAAGCCTAAAAGTCAGTTGGTTAAGGGACCAAATGGGTCTGGTGGGCCAAGAGCCTATTCTCTTCAATGACACAATCCGTGCCAACATAGCCTATGGGAAACATGGGGAGGTCACTGAGGAGGAGCTCATCAAAGTCGCAAAAGCAGCCAATGCACATGAGTTCATATCAAGTCTTCCCCAGGGGTATGACACCACTGTTGGAGAGAGAGGGGTTCAGCTATCTGGTGGCCAGAAGCAGCGGGTAGCCATAGCAAGGGCCATACTAAAAGATCCTAAGATTCTACTTCTTGACGAGGCAACGAGTGCCTTGGATGCTGAGTCTGAGCGCATAGTGCAGGATGCCTTGGATAATGTGATGGTTGGCCGGACAACAGTTATTGTAGCACACCGCCTCTCGACGATCAAAAGTGCTGATATTATCGCAGTTCTCAAGGATGGCGCAATAGTGGAGAAAGGAAAACATGAGGCACTGATGAATATCAAAGATGGATTCTATGCTTCTCTAGTTGAACTTCGTTCAGCCTCATCATAGTACCTAGGTTAAAAATTTGTTCTAATTATTAGGCATTATACTTATACATCTTTCTTAGCTCCTTATTGTTTCTGTAGTTTGGGGGTAGTATGGAGTCCTTGGGATTTGAAGAAGAATTCGAGAAGACGAGAAGTTAACATTTCTTTGTAATTATCATTCACTGTAAGCATTTGGTTGAATTTTGAACGGCAGTGTATATATCAAAAAGGCATGATCTTGCATTGTACCTTTGTCATTGCTCTGTCAATATCACCATATAGAGTCTCCACATAACTTAGGATATCAAAATGATCACCTATTTTTTGTTTAGGAATAAACATAGCTTAATAAAAAAATATATATAGCCTAGTGATCCACGAAATCAAGGGGACACCTATTTACTATTTAGTCGCTTGGAGCAGTAACTAAGTCCTTATGATTTAGTACTAGTATATAGATCTAAATGAAACCCTAAAATTTCATATAGCTACCCCCAACAACCGAAGGATTCCCGTGATCAGATAGCGCCCCTCATCCAAAAGACGATCAAATTAATCATTTATTAATAAGTTATGAGCTACTTAAACAACCAGATGAGAAAAGGCCAAACATACCGTGGCCCCAACGACGTCATGCTTGGGATTGGGGGATCAGTGACGCCGTGCGACTGTGCGAGCTAACACACCAAGCTCTGAGCAGCCACCAGGCCACGCGTCGCCCGCGGCGGCGAGCTCCCCGCCACAGTCGCTGCTCGAGATTCGCAGCAACGAAGTGAAGCGCTGCGCCAGTTGCAGCCGCCCCAAAATCGCGCGTCCAGTGCAGGTCCCATTGAGGAAGCCGGCTGGTTGATGTCGACGCGATGGCCGGCGGGCACCACCGTGCAGCTCGTTGCGCCAATCTTACTGTCCGCTAGTCGCCGCGTAGTTCAGCTCCGAGCAGCAAGGCTCGAGATTTGGGGAAGTTTGCTAATGTTCTTTTTTTTTTAAACAAGTTTGATAATGTTGGCCCAGTTGAAATAGATGTTTGCTAGTGTGGGCGTGAAAGAAAAAAAAAGAAATAGATAAGGAAATAACAAAAAATAAATGTTGCTAGTGTTGGCCTAGTTAAGGGCTCATTTAGTCACTGGTCTATAGATTATTGGGAGGCTGTTAGACTAATTTTTATTCCATATTAGTCTCTTTTTTTTTGTCCCTCCAACCAAACAGGTCCTAAGCCGAAACATAAAAAAAGACATGTCAGAACAATTTAATTAGAAATTTAAGAAAGGAGATATAACTCTCAACCACTTTTAGCTTTTGTCCTTTTTAATTAGATCTCCAATATTGTCATCCTTTTATTCTAAGTTTTTCGTAGCCAGAGATGGAGAACATATGATTGACTCTCTAATAAAATACACATAAGATAAAGACCAGTTGTTTGATGCTGTATATACACAGTAGTAAAATATTCCTCCAAATGATAATTTTATTAGAAATTTAAGAAAAGTTCTTGAAAATACTCTAATAAAATACACATAAGATGGTTGTTGGGCTAATTTTAGGCCTGTTGGACTACTCCGTAAGACAAACACAAGCATAGGGCCACGAGGATGGTCGGAACATTCTAGGTGTACTTTTGAGGTTTATTAAAATAATTTCTTCAACTAGTATAAAAAAAAAAAATCTTCAACTCAGGGGAAAAGCCCTCAAGAGCCTCTATTCATGAATTTTGGGACCCAAAAAATGGATGCATGCCTTATCAATAGAAATACATCTACACAAGGATGAAGAATATCATTCCTTTTTGCTTGGACGGATTCGATTCCAAGAACTTGGCGAAGTGAATAGGTGATATACCTCACTGCCTGATGCCCTGATCAGTAATGGCGATGCAGCAAGCTTGGAATGATGTTGGGATCAGTGATGGCGATGCAAAGCTTGGAACGATGTTGCTTCCTTTCCTCCAAATGGTGATGGCAAGCATTGAATCTTGATGGCTTGTTTCGGCTTTTAATGAACTCGAACTCGTAGTCTCGTATCCACCATTGGTCCACGTGTTTGAGATCAAAATCAGTTGATTTTTCAATCTAATCCAATACGTATGCATTGGAATAGATACTAACGCAACCAGGAACAGGACATGCTTTTTGGATACATTCACTCGTGACATATAATAACAAGATTAAAAACGTAACGATTAGCTTAACCGATAGAACAAACATGACGCCAGCACAAGGTAAGCAAATAGATCTAACGTTGTCTCATCTCCAGGATTCTAAGATTATGACTGTAATAATGAAAGTTCGACAGGCTACCCACTGTTCCAAAAACAGCACAAGGGAACCGTATGCAAACATAACTCAGGACATCATGTCGTGACACGACATTCTTAAGAACTCCGCAATAACAGAAAGTATCTCTCAGCTCCTTCCTGGACACGTACAGAGGACGAGTAAGTATGACCCGAGTGCAGCTTCAGACTTCTTCAGCCTTCGGAGAGTTCTCGGGCGTCTTCAGCGGCACATCCTTGCTTGTCTTGTGAGACTCCACTGCATCCTTGAATTCCTCCCTGGTGGCTGTGTCCTTGAACTTCAGAGCAAATGTGGCAAGGCTGCTCGGTGACTCCCCAATGCTGTTCATGCAGGCAAACGTCACGCCCTTCTTGTCCATGTCCTTGAGTGACATGTCATTGTAGAGGCTTGCGTTCAGGACCAGCCGGTAGTTGCCTTTTGTCCTCATGACGAGCCGGGCTCTCTCACCGCCAGATACAGGGACGTTTAGCTTCAGTTCACCTTTTCCTCTTTCTTTCCAGCCCCCATCTAGGTACTCATACAAAGCAGAGTCAGCAGTAAATACAGCCTTCTCATTTTCTTCACCGGTTTCAACAGGGCCCTCTGTCATAGCAAATTTCTTGGGTGCCTCTGCTGAAGTAGCAAGCGCTGTGGCAGAACTCCCGTTGTTGGCAGCACCAAGATTAAAAGAAGGGAACGAAGAACCATCAGCTTTAAGCCCAAATAGGGGACCAGCACTTGAGCCATCTTTAGAGGCTGAGCCAAAAGAGAATGATGTGCTTGAAAATCCAGTTCCGGTCAGACCTGTGAAAGCATTTTGACCACTTGACAGATTCTTGAATGAGAAAATTGGGGTTGCTGATGATGCCTGCCCTTTGTTGTCAGCATCTTTCTGCTCTGATTCACCTCCATCTTTCTTCTCAGTGTCATCTTTGCTAATTTTATCAGCATCTATCTGCTCTTCAGACAAGCCATCCTTGGTCTCCGATTCACCTCCATTTTTCTTCTCAGTATCATCCTTACTAATTTTATCGTTATTTCCAGCTCCATCTGCCCCTTCCTTTTCTTCAGCATCACTCTCTTTTGCTTTGCTCTCGCCTTCGTTGGTTTCTCCAACTACCATTTTGTCTCCACCAGATTCATTCTCTGTGTCTTCTGCCTTGTCACTGGTTTCAACAGGTTGAGGTGGTGCTTCAGTTGTGGCACCAGAGTCAGTACTTACACCAGAGCCTGCATTCTTGTCTGGCACAGACAAAGCATCTTTCCCACTACCATTGCTTCCCTCTTCTGCTTTGACATCTGAAGGTTGAGCCTCTGGGACAGGGGCACTTGTTTGAGCACTAGAATCAGTGGGGGCAAACCTGATTGCAGAGAAAGGGTTAGAAGATTTGAGCTGATGATGTCTGCTGGCGCCCGAACCTTTACAATTCTCGGGTTGCCAAAACTTCCTCAGTAGCTTTCTTAAATGTGCCCATCTCTTGCTCTGGTCCATCATCATCAGGCTCAGGATTATCCTTGTTGATTTGGGTACCTGCAACCCTCTTCCTAGACCTTGGGGCTTGTTCCTCATCAGCCATCTTCCAGCACCTGATATTCAAACAAAAGAACAAACTTAGAAACAATAAAAAGAAACAGTCCCATGAGCCACTGAAAATAATAACAGGTAGGGTGCCGCAATTAAGAAATGAAAATGTAGTCAAATCTAAAGACAAGGTTTATATTAGTGTGATAGCTCAATCTGCTTCCTAGTGACACATAAACAGCCAAAAAGTAGTCCAGGAATTTACAGTTAACATGGTATCTTGGCAATCCATCAAACTATCAACAAATGAGAAAAATAAACCTCACATGGCCTTCCTATATACAATAGAAACAAAGAAGTGCTAAGGGCGAACAAGCAGCACAATCACGGTGCAAGTGCAATAAACTCCACCTAAGCCAAAATTGGAAAGGTTTTTTTCAACTTCTGAAATCAATAACCACACAATTTGTAATAATAATCTAATAAAGAACGAAATAATATGTTGCTTGACACTGTATCTGATGTTAAGTTCTGTGCAAAGTGCAAAAAGGAAATATCATCTTGGCAGAACATTGTCAAAAGAAAATTTGAATGGTATCCATATAAACTATCTCACCCAACAATGCCATTAAACTATCTCACGAAATATTAAAATATGACAACCATATCATGTGTTTTGGAGTCTTTGGACCAAGTCGCATGGAACATGTATCTATATTAAGCCAAAATAAACACAGTTTTGTAATATCTTCATCTGGTGTCAATAACCAAACAAAATTTTATAATGAATCAAGGAAAATATATTGCTTAACATGCATCAGACAATAATTTCCATCTAGCTGCAAAAAGAATATCATGTTGGCAAAACACTGACAAACCTTGGGCATGGGCAAAACCTTCCCAAAGAGTTCAATAAGTTTCAAATATGATGAAATGATGTGCAAGCTAGCTTATGGCTAGCTGCCCACAGAACTACTTTTTGGAGGAGCTCTCATGCAAAAATCAAAGCATTTTGTGTGTGGCTTTATTTTTCGGCTTCTTCAATCTAGAAAAGAGGGGCAAGCTGCAGGGCTCCTCCTGCTTAGTGCAACTGGCCGGCCGGCGACAGGAAGGCGAAGACCAAAGGTGTGCACGTATGTGGGGCAGCAACAGCTCCAATCCGCGGGGAGCGCATCTATCCAGCAGCAATCGTCGGTGGGATGGCACTCGGAGGATGCAATCAACGAGGAAGCGCTCATAATGGGGAGGCAGCCAGCGGAAGGGGAAGCACTTATTGAGGGATAGGATGCTGGGCGCTAGGTGGGAGTAACTCATCACAGTGGAGGCAGGCTACTAGGGGCACTTGTGATGGGGAGGTGCTCAAGGACGGTGAGAAAAAGCTGATAAGCTCCTCACAGGCTGCTTAACAAACAAAGTGGCTCATAATTGTTTATTGGGTAAGGTTCGCGTTTGGTTGCTCCAATGTTTTTTTTTTCTGGTGAAAAGCTGATTCAAAAGCAGTTCCAAACAAGACCATAGTACATAATACCCAGCCAGAGAATCATGTTTGAATTTCCATTCAAGTAAACAATATAATGACAATGGCCCCCTGATTTGACTTACATTCCACTTGTAATGACATAACAACATGAGTAACAATTAGCCCCAAAAAATACTTTTAATGACGACAAATATGATGAGGTACGTATGGATGGAAAAAAAAAAAATCAATTGCTACTCTGGATAGTTTATGGATTTCTTTTCTGTAGATAGGGATTGTCAAGATAGCATGTTAACATGCAAATGCCTAAATTTCTTTTTTGCTGTATGTGTCGCTAAGCAGCCGTTTGAGCTATTTTTACAATTCCATTTAATCCATTTTCCAACATACCTCATATAAAGTTTCAAACTTGCATGGAAATAAGGAGTGAAATAACAGAGGTTCGTGTAGTTACTGAAACATCCATTAAGATGGTATATCCCAATTAACCATCTCTCGTAAAAAAATTTCATCAGTAGCTCTCATAGAGGTGTTTCGAGTTCGGACAACAAAATGGCAGCTCTAAGCCTCTAACCCATATAAGCCATCAGTAACTGTGAATACGAAGAGCTACTGTTCCAGTTCATTCAAATTCACCAATTTGCAAGTTGTCTCAGTTCATTAGAAAGTCATGTGATGTTTGCTTTTCAAAATGTTTGGTTCTTACGGAGTACTAAACAACAGCAAATGGCTACAACTGAACCAGTTCATCCACAAACCATTACAGCAAATGGGTAAACTGCTTAGAAAACAAGCCGGCTTATTGAATAGAGTTATGTGAGAGAGAATAAGCTGAAACAAGCCAGCTGAACAGCAACATAACTCCCTATTTCAATTGCCAATATTCTTCAATAATCCCACCTATGCCCCAGGCTTAATAAAATCAACCCCCTAGAAAAAAAAGAAAAAAGAAAAAAGAGCGATACAATTCTTGCTCTGTAATCACCCAAACTTAAAACCACGCAATGATCTCCGTCCAACCGAACTCTGGAACAATCAAATCCGACCTAGACCTGACTTAAACCCTAATCTACCCTGAACCAAATTCTAGAACCCGAATCCACTCTAAAAGCTCGACCTTTTCGCTTGCAAATCCAACAGCAGGAAGAGAGGAACAAGATTAATTTGGATCGATACCTTCCGGAGGGCTGCGGAGAGCTCGCCGCGGGTGAAGTTAGCGGCGGTTGCAGGCCACAGAGAGGGGCCGGAGACGGAGGCTGGCTAGCTGTCTACGTAGTCGGGACCAGGAGCCGTAGTGCCTGTCCTCTAGGGCTTGCGCCGAGTCGCCTGCGGTCCTGCGGAGGGGCCGTCGGACGAATGGGCCGAAGGCAGGGAAGAAGAGACCGGCGTTCTGAGGTGCCGGAGCGGCGGGCGGCTGCGGGAGGCAGCCGAGGGAATCGGGAGGGGCCAAACCCTTGCGGGTATATATTGGATGGCATTATGCGGGTAAATGCTTCTCGTCCAGGGGCAATTTCGTAACCGGGTTCCCACGGTCCGCCCTCACACGAGCGGCGAGGCTGAGTTTTGCTATTTCTCGCCCCGGGCACCGTTAAGACCAGGAACGGGCTCTGTTCCGGCCGGAACGAGGTGGGCCGGTTTGCAATCAGGTCCGGGCTGGAATCGTCGTTTGTTTTGGGCTATCTGGATTTGAAACGGACCGGTTCAGCCTTCTTCCTTAGCGTGCGGCGACGCGAGACGAGGAGTGCGAACGACGCGAGTCGCGAGACCAGGAGCACCGGCGGTGTGAGGAGACGGCGCGGCGGCCCGGCGGCGCACCAACGACGACGGCGGCCTGCACCCATCCGACTTCCACGCACCGTGATTCAAAAGATTGGATTAGCCCTACGTCGCTCGCCTTCGTCGGCTCCTGGACGGACAGCCTCGCCTCGGCTCCTCCAAGCGATGCCCATGCCTCTATTTTGTTGCATCTTAGTAGTAGCATTAGCACTTTTTTTTTTGACAAGAAACTCTTTTAATATTATACTATCACGACAGACCGGATTACAGAAGGGTCAAAAGAAGACCCAGTTACATTGAAGACCTGAAACTGCAGAGACAGACAACAACACTGTCCAAGGCGACAAATTCAACAAAGGAGCCGCAGGCGGGGGGTCGCAGGGGTGTCGAGGACGCATGCACCTGGACGAAAGGACCGTGCAAAGCAACGGTTGAAGATGAACTGGACGAGCCGACTAAGAAAGTGCACACCGATGACCAATTGATTTGGTTGGAGTTGTCGTCGGCGATTAAAGATGTGGCTTGGACTAAGGTCCCAAGGGGGCGGCACTGTCGGCGGAGCACCGGGGAGAAGGGCCAACATGTTGCAATATTGAGTACTAGCACCGTGACTGGTGTCGTGAAGAAAAAGCATAAAAGAAACGAAAACTAAAAAAAGAAGAAAGAAGAAAAAGCAAAGGATAAGACCGGGAGAGGATAACAATGGACATAGGTGGACAGCAATGTTTTGACTTTGTTCCTTGCATGTCGTCCACCAAAAAGAAGGAATAAAGATAGCCCATACCTCCTACGCTATTCCACCAAAAAGAGAGTCATGATACCTAGAGTACGAAACACAAAATTCCACACACTTGTACATCTTGATCTAGGCCTATGACTAGTTTCTCTATGTGGTTTGGTTTTTGACAATGGCAACATGACATGACACAAGTATGCCAATCTTTTACCTATCCAGAGCTCCAAAAAAGCCTTATTCAGCTGGTAAGCAAAAAGAAAGGCAAATCTAAGCCTTTGATGAGGAACAACCACATACAAATTTTGAGCGATCGAGAGATCATTCGAGGAACTATATTCTTTGCAAAAATATTTCAAAACCTCTAGATTTATAGTCACTTAAAAGAATGAAAGATAAGCAAGTTCATTAATCTATTCTATCTTGCAACCATCCAAGATCCAGAAACAGCTCAAAAGCCCCACAAACGACGAAAGGTAATAAAAGGTGAGTAAGCATGCCAGTTTATTCAAATTCTAGTAGAAAATTTTTGTTATAAACATGGCACATTGAAGCAACTCCTGATCAACAACCAAGTACATATCCTTGCCCGACGATGTGCAAAGGGTAAGTTTGGGGGAGTTTGTTGACGGTCACTAAAGACGTATTTTTAACATCAATATTCTACCAATAAGGGGTTAAAACTATACCTTACTACACACATATATATTTATTATTGACATAATTCCACTTGTAGTGCACAAATATTGTTTTGCAGGATTTATATGAAAAACAAGTGAAAAATGTCCAAAAGACGCCTCCCTGGAAAGCGCACTCCTGAAGACAAACAAGCCCAAAAGGGAGAAACGGACCAAAATGACATAAGCTGGGCGAGCACACGCCACCACACGACTTTTTCGGGCCCAACATTGCCGCGCCCGGTAAAGCCCGGCCAGAACCGGGCGGGGCAAAAACCGCAGCGCACCCCTATCATGGCGGTTCGGGCCCAACTTTGGCGAGGCGGTGCATTAAATGTCCAAATCGACGGTGCGGGGGTGCGTGGCACGGTACAGTGAACCTGGACGAGTGTAGAGGCGGTTTATGCCATTAGGAGGAGAATATTCTATGGTTTATTCCTCCACCCTCCTTCTATAAATAGATGGCCTCTCCCCTCTCACTCACACACACCCTCACAAGAGAGCCACTCTCTCCCTCTCCACTCTTCTTCTTCCACCTAGTAGGTTAGGATGTGGAGCTAGGGCAACAAAGCTACCAAGGAGGGCTTGGCTCCTTGGAAGATGGATTCCTGGGAATAAATCTATATATGGTATTCTTCCAAAGTCTTGCCCTTTATCTTATCTTGGTTGTGCATTAGAATTAGAGTCTTCATGTTATTTCTATGCCTCATGATTTATCTTATGATCTAACATGTTGTTCTCTTGACATGATCATGACATATAAACTAGTCTATAGTTCTCATGTTATGATATCATCATAGAACTTTATGCTTAAACCATTAGGTGCAATATAATTGGTAATGTCGGGGATTGAGCCGAGGTGGCGGCTCGTTGTTCCTTCGGATTGCTCGTGTTCTAAACCTCCGTCCATCCGTAAGGTGGGGTCTATGGGGACATGAGTAGTGTCCTTGTATGCGGGCGTGGTGTCCTGGATGCTAGGTATCCTATTGAATATGATAGCATGCCACGGTCGAGGGGGGTAGGTCGCGGGTTATGGCGATGCCTTGTCCATCCTTTTAATCCCCCACATTAGTATGTCGTGTAGGAGTTCGTAAATGCCTTGGTGGGTAGAGACTACACCCGTGGGGTCTTCCGTCCATCTCACTCTCAGCTCTGACCTCCTACTCATGCGTGTTACATGATTATCAACTGGTTCTATGCACAACCATGAATAGAATTGTATGCTCTACTTAGGACTTTCGTTATTCCTTATTTATCTTTATCCTTGAGTTTGGCTTGAGTGAGCGTGTCAAGTTATCCTTGTATCGTTCCCTTATATCCCTGTTATAAGCATTGGTTCATTACACAATCATGTTATCTTATTCATGTCTCTATTAGATCCTTTTCCAACATGTCTTCCTTTGGGAAAATATAAAATAACGATACCACGAATATCTCACGGGTGAAATGCTACAATGATAGATCCGTGCACTTACTTGGATGAATATCTATTTTTTTTGGCAAGGTCTATCACCGTTGATGTTCCTAGTGTGATCACCGACATGGTGGTTTTCACTTAGGAATGTCAGCGGCACATTTTGGCGCCGTTATTAGAGATGGGTTCTAAACCCTGTTTCTAGTAATTGCGCTAAGAAATGTCAACAACTTTTTTCTATGTTTCCCCAAAATCCAATTAATTAACCAAATAGTCCATTGGCAAATTCATTTTGGACTCTTGGCTTGCTTATTAATAGTTTTTTTCAGGGGAAGTTTGTATTGAACAAATTTCTCTCTATAGTTCTCAATATCGACGACACTTTGGATGCATACACATATGAAGCTCTGCTCTCAAATGTTGTCCGGGAGAAAGATTAGGACCTCATGTTGGTATCATCCAGCAAGTTGTGATTGCATTCATGTGATCTGTAGTATCATTGTCCCTGATCTCTTAATAATGCCATTGAAATGTTGAATAATTGTAAACAATGAGCAAAAGTTGCTCAAAGGATCCATGGATGCTTATATTTGTTCCATCAAAACTCTAGGTATATTCAAATTGTTCTCGCTTCGTCGAAACTCATGGTATATTGATATGATTAGTTAGAAACCGAATCATGTGAGAACATGACACTATTTTTTTTTTTTTGCAATAGTACAACAATTGTAACTTGAATCACCGTGATATTATTTTTTTTCCATAGGAGGCAAGTGGTTGTTGCTAGCATGTTTTATTTGACATGGCCAACCGTTTTTTACGAAGTGTTTTTCTTTTACGGCAGGATGGCTTACAATTAATCAATGTTGGTTCCATGAGTGACATGGCATTTGTCCATGTCATTTTTCCATCCCTCAACATCATTTTTATAAAGTTCTTGACATTTGTGTGTGTGTGTGGTCAGTAGGAGTGCAGGACACATGGTTCATGCTAAGCAAGCAAAAGCTTTTCTTGTGACACGAAACTGCGATGTGATACTTTTTATAGTAGCTTTGCACAGTGAAACATATAATTTCATTAGTTTTTTCTTCTCCCGTCATAGCGCCTTTTAACTTTTCACGTAGTCTAGTAAGAAAATTAAAAGCCCAACTGCTTGCATTGGGCGGCATGGAGCTGTCATATACTGTACACATATACTAAAGGACCTCGGTTGGTGTCATCCAACAAGTTGTGATTGCATTCATGTGAAAATATCATCTCACCCTCTTGAAATGTTCAATAATTGTAAACAATGAGCAAGATTTACTTAGTTTCTATATTTGTTCCATCAAAACTCTAGGTATATTCAAATTGTCACAAGCCTCATGGTATATTGATATGATTAGTTAGAATAAATCATGTGAAACATGACACTATTTTTTTTTTTTTTTTTGCAATAGTACAACAATTCAACTTGTCAATATTATTTTTTTTTTCCATAGGAGCAAGTGGTTGTTGCTAGCATATTTTTATTTGACATGGAACCGTTTTACCTGTTTTTCTTTAGCGGGATGGGCTTACAATTAATCAATGTTGGTTCCATAGTGACATGGCATTTGTCCATGTCATTTTCCATCCCTCAACATCATTTTTTTTAAAAAGTTCTTGACATTTGTGTGTGTGTGTGTGTGGTCAGTAGGAGTGGAGGACACATGGTTCTAGTCACTAAGCAAGCCTTTTTTTCTTGTGACCTGAGATGTGATTGATTTTTTTATAGTAGCTTTGCACAGTGAAACATATAATTTCATTATTTTCTTCTCCGTGTCACTTGCGGGGCACTCCGTAGTCTAGTAAAGAAAATTAAAAAGCCCAGCTATACTTGCATTGGGTGGTATGGAAATGTCATATACTGTACACGCATACTATACTAAAAATGGGAGGAGATATCCAAACATCGAGTGCATCTCTCACCCTCTCAGGTTATGGGACTTTCATATACTAACTCCCGGATATGCGCCAAGCAATACTTGAATAAATCTCTTTAAAATAACTTTTGTAGGTCAAGTCAAAAAAAGCAATTGATTCAGATTTTTTAACTGGATGATGGTACCTATCGACAAAAGAAAAAGTTTGGTTTTTAAAACCAATTTTAATTCAATTTGGAAAATCTACCTTAAATACATAATGTTATTAAATTTTTAATTTCAAAAACTATTAAATCCGAGATATTTGCTATTATGGGACTCCAAACATAGTGCTTTGTTATTATGGGACTCCTAGCGTTTGCTTTGCTCTAATGACACCGAAACAATTACACTTTTGCAAAACATGACATTTGGTTCATTTTAATTCATTTTGATAATATAAATACATAAGAAATACATGTATTTTTTTCATAGTCCCCTTTTGCCCATACGCTGCCCGTTTGTCGATTTGGGTCGGTGCCTCTTCATCTCCCTAAGTGACTCTTCATCTATCCTCTGCTTGTAGCCGCGCCCTCATACCCAAGTCCCTGCATGCGCCGCCCCCTCTCTCCACATCACCGTCTCTCCGTCCATGGTTGGAGAGTTTGGCGGCTATGATGAAGAGGCTGCGATGGGCGTCGTTGGCCTGGTACCCTCGATCCTCCGGTAGATGGAGGTCCACAGGCAATTGATGAAGCTATTGCCCTAGTAAAAGTCCTTTGCTTCCCTACTATTGCGATTTAAATTTTGCACATATTATTTTCCATTTTTTTATGTGTGTATCGGCCATTTATAATCCCAGACTAGTACATGCATATTGTACTTTGCTAATGGCATGGCGTCCGGGAGTCTTTTTTTTTTTCTTTGTCGTGGACCAAAGGAGAAAATGGCGGTGCTGCACGATTCATCAACAACTAGAGATGATAAAAATTAGGGGTTTTTGGTCTATGTTAATGTCGAGGGGATATTGTGTGTCACCATAAGCGATACTATCAACTTTTCAAGGAAATGGAGGCCTTAGTCTATGTTGAATACTCAGGAATGTGTGTGTCGGGTAAGAAAGCGATACTATCAACTTTTCAAGAAATGGGCCTTAACCAAATGCAATGCACGGTTTGAATCTGGGGCGTTTATCAAATGAATGGGGGCAACCCGGCCCGTATAAGGTACCATCGAGGGGTCAATCGAGGCCTAAATAGGCGCACAAACAACACACGAGGGGCAAAAGCGTCCACTTAGGCCAAAATGCGGTGTTGGAGATGTATTTTTGATATTTAAATGACCAACAAATGTCATGTTTTGCAAAGTATAATTGTTTTTAGGGTGTCGTTAAGAGCAAAGTAAGCGTTAGAAGTCCTATAATAGCAAAGCACCATGTTTGGGATCTATAATAGCAAATATCTCATTAAATGCTTGTTTTAGTAGAATCACTACTACAAAATCATTGTAGAAACACGCCTCAAATGCATTTGTAGGGACGGCTGGATCTAGAGCTACCACTCAAAATAGGCGCTGCACAATAAGCTTCATAAACAAAGTGGGAATGAAGACAAACTTTATATCAAATTTTTGTGTCTCAAAGAGATCTACGACTTTGTAGTTGACAACTTGTTCATTTTTGAGATCATTTGGATCTAGAAAAATCTGTGAAGTTCTCACATTTTGAAATTCATTTTTTTTTTCAAATGGCCTAATGAAGAAATGACCAAAACCAAAGTTATAGATCTTAAAGAGAGTTATACAACCTTGTAGTTGACAACAATATTTTTCATTTGAAATCATCTATCCGAGGAGCATTTAAGTTTGAATTTCTCAAATTGAAATTTCAATTATTCTGATGAAG
>JADLZK010008626.1:0-57705 GCA_015847255.1 Hyparrhenia diplandra | reverse complement strand
AATGTTTTAGTTCACTTTTCGAGTGAGTTGCTTCACGGTCAAGTCTTGTCATCATATGTCTTGTATATTCCTAACTTTCTCCATTCTTCTCTCGAGAAAGTCACATAATACCAAAACTCGTGGAATTATGTCAAGAAAAACCCCTATACTCTGTTGATATTCATTTTAAGCCCTTATTCCATGTTTAGTTGACTATTAATATTATGCTATAACAGGTGTCAACACTGGGCCGAGTAGCTTTAGGCCCGATGGCTCTTTTCTTTTATGAAATGTTTATTCAATTTATTTGTTTTGAATAGTGCCAAACTTTGTGAATTTCATAGAAATTCAAAATAGATTCAAAATTTCTGAAACTTTTTGTAGAGCCTCCCCATGAGTATGAGTATCCATGTAAAATTTAAAACTTTGATTTTGAGCTGTTCTTGCATGATTTAAAAATACATTCTTTAATTGAAAAATGCATCTTCCATGATTTTTAGAAAATAAAATATATTTCCAAAATTCATGAAATTTTATGTGGTGCTTGTTATATGATATGACCTTCTTGTAGAAAAAGTTTTGAGCCATTTTGAATTGTTTAATTTATTTATTATTTTATTTTATTTGTTTATTAGAAAAAGTAAGTGTGTTTAGGGTTTAATGACTTAGACTTTGTGTGAATTTTGGGTTGTTTGGTGAATCTTGGATCATACCACAATCAAATGGTCCTTGAGAACTCCTTAGGCAATGGTGATGATATCTTATAAAGTAGTTCAACAAGTTGGTTTGTTGGGTTGCAACTTTATCGTGAAGGAAAGTTGTACTTAAGTCGTTTATCATTTCATGCATTCATCAAGCATCATGTTTACCATTCCATCATGTTAAGCAATGCATCATTATTACGTGTAGTGAACGTGAGTGATGTGGTTTACGATGACCAAGCTTTGGAGAAGGTGTATCCACCAGAGGTGTCGGTATCAAGTGTGACTTCGATGATCCTTCTACGGAATCTAACTTTTTCCTGCAACACAGGCAAGCCCCGGAGCATAAACCCTTCTTCTACGTTTTACAAATACTTTATTCACCTTAAGTCTAGTAAAGTGTGCATTAAGTTAGTAGGAGTTGGTTGATACCATTGCTGCATGACTACCTTGATCCATAGTTATTCCAGATAATGACCCACTAGTATGTGTAGGTCGATCTCTTATGCTTAGTAATGCTTAGACTTCGGTAGAAGACGGATGATGGTTTTATCATTCGCGAGATATAGGTTTACCTTTGTTCCTCCAACCTGATGGTGGTTAATGAGGTATAGTGTTCAATATGAGACCGGACGGGGCGTAAGTTGATAAGCTGCGGGATTTCATAGGCGTGCTTGTCCCGCCTGCAGTAATCGATTAAGGACCGTCCGTTGTTTGGCCGAAAAAGTTCGGGACTATTGAACGCCAAGTTGCGCCCGAGGCCTTCTGGGCGAGGGCACGGCTGCCTGGGCGTCACTCCAGGTCAGGTCGAAACTAACTAGCCACATACCCCGGTAAGCCTGATCTCGGGGGTGTGCCAAATCGGGAACGTACAACCGCGCACTGGGAGTGGAGAGATGGTGGGAGTACAAGATACCCTCAGTGGGTTAAAGTCCCAAGTTGGAGGTGTACTGTATTCTCGGGTGGCGTAGGACGCGGTCCCATTTTGGACGAACTGGGAAATGGTTGATATATGTAAGCTTAAGTGCTACATATGTCGTGTGGTTAGGGATCCCCAACTGGGTTTTGAATCGATTCGCGGATCGCCGTTGCTTCTCGGATATGGAGACCCGTTCTTCTCACCATTCATCGTAGATAACAATGTAACCTGGTGTTTATGGAAAAGAGAAGGAAGGAAAGAGTATGAGCTATGATGAAAGAGTATGAGATGTGATGCTTAAGAAGTGTTTGACTTAGAGCAGGTGCAAAGTGGATACTGGTAATAACTTAATTTGATGCTAAAAATTGAAAGCAAGGATCCACTATTAGTAAGCTTTTTCTGCAAAACTCCCCTTTTCTAGCTTTATTTCCCTTAAGCCAGCATATCCTTGGAGTCTTTTATTTTTGTCGGGTAAGTCTTGCGGAGTACATTGTGTACTCAGGGTTTGTTAACCCTTGTTGCAGGTGCTGACTCGTGCTGCTAACCGAGGTTATGTCGGTGGGCTCGACATGATCTAGTTATCCCCTATAGTTCTGTTCTACTTCAGCAATTAAGTTAAGTTTACTCAAATGTAACCTATTCATGCTTTATAAAATTAATGTTATTATTCTTCCGCACTCTGATCTATAATTTTTGTAACAAATGTTGTAATGTTGTAGCTACTCCTTTGTTGATCTGGTATGAGGTGTAATCGGGGTTTTTATGACACTTTCGACAAAGCTTAAGTTATTGGGTACATCCGCATAGGCCGATAAAGGTCTTTGGGACAATGACAAAAAGTGGGCCCAAGAATTAGGAGGTTACGTCACACCCCGGCCCCGACTTGCCGGAGTAATGACCTCGGCCAGGAGGATCCGCCGGGGGATCCGACCCGGTCCGCGTGCGCCGCCTTGGGTCTTCCTCGCCCTGGGGCCATGGGTTGCCCGCACAACCACGGTGGGCACCAATGTTGGCGTAACCCCGAAGTGGGCTACCCCCTGGTGGGACGAGTCACTCAACTAGACTAAAGTGGATATAGGAAGGTGTATGCGAACCGAGTACTCTTTCTATTAATTCTCTGTCTCGCTTTACAACGACCCTGGGTCTATTTATAGTCCGTAGACTCTTACAATTCCTATTTTACCCTCCTATCAACCCTGGATCTTCCGTGCTCCCTCTAGGCGCCTCAGGGGTAGAACGGTACTTCCTCTCCTCGCGTTTCCACCAACTCCCGGTGGGCCTCCCTACACCGGACCGTGATCGCCTGCAAAGCACATTAGGAGATTTTCGACAAGGAACCTCCCTGGAAACGCGGACGGAAGTGAATGCTTTCGACCACTCTGGCCGAAGTCTAGGGGCGCAGTCCGGGTCCTTGCCTTTGTTGGCGGCGTGAGCATTCGCGGGTTTGACCGGATCGCGGATACCTTCGTCCCACGTTCAACCTCCCCGGGACCTACGCCGAGCCCTCGCCCGTGGGGCCGAAAGCAACGGGATTCGACACATCGGGCCAATGTCGATGCCTTTCGCCGTCTCGCCCGATCTTCCCGATCGGCCGCCCGGAGGCAAAGCTCCCCGCATTCGGACATCCTTACCGAATGCCGCAGCCTTCGTCCGTGTAACGAGGCTTCTCACGGCGGCGTTTGTCGGACCCAAGGCGGACTTGGGCCCGAATCCAATTTATTTCGGCCTCCGGGGCCGAATCCACCCCCTTTAGGCTTCCTCCCCCGCTAGCATCCTTGCTCATTCTTGGGCCGATCGAAAGGGGGTGGGTAGGTTCCGCCTCCCCAACAAATATTAAATTTCCTAGAATGCATCCAACAACATGGTTATTTGATTTATTGGATTTTTTTGTTTTGATGCAAATTGTGGTCCTATTTTATATGAAATGTGGGCAATTTGGATAGTATAAAATAAAAGACGCCATGGAGAGACAAACATGAATCATGTACAAGCTTGTAGATGGGCGCGGAATTATCTTCCTCGACTTAATTGTTGCGGATAGAAGTATGCCATGAACCAAAGATAATGCACAAGTTACAAAATAGAATCCTCCTCCCCTTGGATTTATAAAGATTAATGTAGATGATGCTTTCAAAGAGGAAAATCAAAGAATGTGCCATTGGGGTAAGAGTTTATGATGAAAAAGGTCGGTGTTATTGCGCTAAATGCAAATGGTATAATTTAATTTTAAATGTTCTCGATTTCTTTGAAGCCTATGCAACACATGATGTGGCTGTTTTGATGAGCTTGCTAAACCATCCAAAAGTAATTGTGGAAGCCGATAATCTGGAGCTTTTAGCCTTGTGGAGAAGTAAAACTAGTAACAAGTCTTCTATCTTGTTTGTTCTTTTTGAAATTCAAGAGCTTAGTGGGAGATGCATATCCTTTGAGTTATCTCGTGTCAAAAGAGAAGCCAATATTCTTTCATGATCTTGCTAAGATTGCCTACTCTTCTCATCTAGACCGTACATGGATGTATAAAAGCCTAGAATGTAACCCTCACTAAAAAGTTCTCTCGACATGCAAGCATGCCACTTAAGCATCCCCACTAATACCCCATTAACACCTTCAAACATGCAACCATGCCACCTAAGCAGTCCACTAATACCCCATTAACACCTTCAAACATGCAACCATGCCACCTAAGCAAATTCCCACTAACACTTTCAATTAATGATCCATCAAGTTAGTAATTTCTCATACCAAATCTATTCTTGCTGCAAACTGAGAATTTTTGTGTTGTACATTAAGTTCCAAATATTATCCTTCACTAGTTAGTGACTCATGTTTTCTTTCATTAAGTTGAAAATCTAAGATTATCATAACACTTTTTATTTAGTTTATTACAAATTACTTTTGCATTGCTCTTAACTATAATAAAATTATTTTTGTATACCTAACGCGCAGGGAATTCACCTAATTATTATTGACTAGGAAACATGCCTGTGCGTTGCACCGGGAGTAACAAATTAAACAGAACAAGACATTGTAATATAAGTAAATTGCACTTGATTAATCCAACCCGGCTGCTTTAGACTATATAAACCATTGAAGGCAGCTTACAAAATTATTTACAAAATTATTTGACGTCATGTTGTTCTGCTTGCTGGACCATGAATCCTAATCATCTGTAGAAACAACCCATATATCCATCTAATACATCCATCACCAAGTAGCCTGCCGTGTGCATAGCACCTAATTTAAGTGTTCAATGTTGTGATTCGGCAATTACAATTACAGTATGATGGAGATGCACACCTTTTGATAGTGGAACTCACTTTGCAATCCGAAGTCTCGAATTTATCGGCAAGATCTGCCGAAATAATAATTGTACAATTGTAATCTGCATAACGAATTGTTTAAATCGGCTAACCATTGTTTTAATAGGCGAACTCAAGTTCATGTATGGCCGTTCGATCGCTTAAAAACCAAACTTATAACTGATATTGTGCTAGAGTCATAGAGTGCCATAGAGAAAAGGGAGTCGGATCGATAAGCACTTACGTTTAGAGTAAAGTTTGAAAACCTTTGAACGACGCCTTCTCGTGCGTGGCCATCTCTCCACCACCCAGCGCCCACGGTTGCTGGCGGCTCCGCACGCCATCACCTTGCTTCTCCTCTCCATCCCGGCAAGCTCCCTCGAGGCAGTTTTTGTTGTGCGGCGAGTTCTTGTCGGCGTAGTTGAGATCACCAACGAATAAGACGGGGTTGCCAAGGGCTCCTCGTGGCACAATTGGATCGATAGGGAGTGACTTCTGGCAAGGGCGAGGGGTTCGAACCGGATCCACGGTTGACACACGTGCGGCGGTCGACATCCCTCGCAAGTAGATCGATGTCGAGGTGAAGGTTCCCGCAAACCGGATCGATATTCCCCGTAGGCCATGCGTGACTTGTTTTTAAATGTTGGAATCCTTCTCTCCTTGTCTTGCTCTATGATTTCGTGGAGATTTTGGAAGGGAGAACCATATAGACTATGGAGATAAACGTATTCTTGAGGGACTCTTGTACGAATGAAACGAAACCGCGGTCGGAACACGATACGGAAGACAAGAGGGCGGGCGGAAAAAAGGGCGAAAAAAAGGCAAAAAAAAGGTGGGACTGAAATTTTCTCTCTTTATTAGTAGGTATATATATATATATATTAGTAAGTATATATATAGATATAAATGTAATATAAGCTCTTTCTTTTTTTTTTTTTTTTTTTTTTAAAAAGCAACCCGGTGCCATGTGTGGACCAGGCGCGAGGCGCAGTCGTGTGTAGCAGCGTCCTCCGGCGGGAAACAGAAAAAAGAAAAAAAAAACAAGAAAAAGAAAAAGGATTTGCGAGGGCTTGCGAGGGCCTCCCCAATTTTCCCCAAACCCCATCGCCATCGTCACCATTGCTCGCCGAACCCTAGAGAGAGCGAGGGTGCGGATACCTAGCTAGGCATGGTGATCGCCGTCGAGGGCCACGGCTTCGTCCACGACGACGACGAGGAGGGCGGAGGCCGCCCCATCCGGTACCTTCCCCTCGGCCATGTCTACTCTTCGTCCGCCCCCACCCCACGCGTGCCGGCCCAGAAGAAGCCCCGCTTCGACGACCGTAACCCTCCCATGATAGTATATTACCGCCGCCGTCGCAAGAAGCTGCGGGTCGATGAGTCGCTGTCGCCGCCCCCGCCCCCGCCAACGACGGCCCCACTCGCGCCGCTGGAGCGGGATGAGGAGGCTGGGCCCTCGCGCCGGAAAGGCTCTCTCAAGCACGAGCTGCTCAGCCTGAGCTCTGCCTCACCTGCATTGGACGGGGACGGGGACGGGAAGGAGCCAGAACGGCGGCGAGGGCGAACGAGACGCTGCGGAGGGGCTGAGAAGACGGTTTGCTTCTCAGAACCTGTGAGGCGTTGGCTGGGCAGGCCCAAGGGGTCGGTAGGGAGAAGATGGGTTGAGTGAGTTGGATACGCGCATGCATTTTGCTTGATGGCCTTCAGCTAAAATAAATCCCTTTTAACTAAAAATCGAGCAATATTGATGCTGTTTCTGGCACAGTTTGGATATTCAGACTGCAGATCCTAATGCCTTTGTTGGATTGATGTGCAAGGTGTGAAATCAATTTTGTCTTCTTCTCTTGGAAATGCTGGGATGTTGTGATCGGAATTTTAATTGCCAGTGCAGGTTTTCTGGCCGCTGGATGATGATTGGTACAAGGGCTCCATCACATGGTACAATGAGGCTACCAAGAAGCATTCAGTATGGTCTCTGTTCTTGTTGGTGTAAATGCTTTTTGCTTCCTGTGGGTTTGAATTTAAGTTACTATATTAGTTGCAAGGATCCACAAACATTTGCTGAGTTAACTGGATAAGGCTTGCTTATGCTTCTATTCCTTCTGTATTTTTCATAAATATTCTTTACTTTTAAGGCATCAGATCCTAGATACAGCTGATGTTTAGTTTTTTGCCACTCAATTTCCATCTACTGTCTGAATTAGAAAATGTACTAACCCAGCGATTGATAACTGTGTCTACACTATTGCAGGTAAAGTATGATGATGGTGAAGCAGAGGATCTTAGCCTTGCAGATGAAAGGATAAAGTTTTCCATCTCCTCTGAAGAGATGAAGTCCCTGAATCTGAAATTTGGAATTTCCAATCAGGATAAGAAGGGACATGATGAGTTGCTTGCACTTGCTGTTAGCCTTCATGACTATCAGGGTCTCGACCCAGGTGACCTTGTGTGGGCAAAAATTACAGGTAGTCTGAACATTTGAGTTCTCTATCTCTGAGCAGTGAACACTGATGTTATCATCTGATTAACTTAAATTCTATGGTGATGGTTTTTAGTTATCTTCTGTATCATTTCATCACAAGTTCAATTTCTATTCAAATATACAAAGAGTACAGTTGTGTAGTGCTCCATATCCTGAGTGAAAAAAACATATACAGGTGTTGGGTGAAAAAAAGTTTCATTAGATTACCAACACAGTTTTGTTTTTCACGCTCCATCACATGTGCTAGATGATTTCACTGAGTCTCTTTCATAGAAATTGTTTTCAATTAGAGTTTCCTGAATGCCCTTCATACCTTTGCTTTTGGGTTATTTTGATGATTGCCTGAAATGTTACTGTCTTGGTCACTTTCTATTTTAAATGGAGTTTTATGTTAGGCTCCGTTAAGTTAAACGGTTCTTTACAGTTTTGATTTGTTGCGTGTAGGGGATGCTGTCATTTGTGCCCTTTGGTGTTGAACCCTCTGTGTTCAAATAAAATTGGAATTTTATTCTCTATATAATATAATTGCCACTTCAGCTCGTAGTTTTGCATCTTCCTGAACTATAAACTCATGTGTATGCTCTTGCCTTTT
This sequence comes from Hyparrhenia diplandra, assembly GCA_015847255.1. NCBI lineage: Eukaryota > Viridiplantae > Streptophyta > Magnoliopsida > Poales > Poaceae > Hyparrhenia > Hyparrhenia diplandra. Next base: position 49,733 of record JADLZK010008626.1, on the reverse strand, counting down.
TTCAAGGGCTTACATTCATGATCCTTCATCTGATTGATTTAATTTGTTTCATTTGTGTCCCTTTCCATTTTCTATCTTGTTAGTGGTCTGCTTGCTTTCTCAGTCACCCAAAATTATTCTGTTTCTATAATGGGGCCTGATGTGCTTGAACAGGTCATGCAATGTGGCCGGCGGTTGTGGTGGATGAGTCAAATGTACCTGCAACCCGAGCTTTGAAGCCCATTCGGTTGGACCAATCAATATCGGTCCAATTCTTTGGTACTCATGATTTTGCAAGGTTGGTCCTGTAGAATCAATTCTGACATCTTTTCACTTCTTTTTCTTGGAACTACCAATTATGAATTATCCTCAGGATTAAGTTGAAGCAAGCTGTGCCGCTTTTCTGAATGGCCTTGTTTCTTCTTTGCATCTCAAATGCAAGCAAGCAAGTTTCAGTCGAAGCTTAGAAGAAGCGAAGGAGTATGTGTCCCTAACCTACTTCACAGAAGTAAATCATCTTTTGAGTTTTCTTCGGAGCAGAGCAAATATATGGATCTCCACATTGTTCTTTTATCCTGTCTGATACTATTTTGTTGTGACCATTTAACTTTTTTGTTCTGTAGATTTCTCAGCACACAGCAGCTTCCAGAAATTATGTTGCAGCTTCGAAAACCCGTTCAACATGATGGTTGTGATGTTAATTCCTATGAGGACAAGGTAGACCCTTGTGGTAATTTATCAGAAGATCTAGCAGTGCAAAATGGTGAGGATGCTGAAATGACTGAAATAGAACTAGGAAACCTTCGGGTGAGCAATTTAGGTAAGTGTTCAAACATATAATGTAGCACCTTTTCTATTTCTGTTCCTTTATACACTTCTTTTTTTAAAAAAACATTCCATTGAATCTCAACTTACAAATATAGTTTTTATTTATGATATCCTCAATATAGCATATAGAAATGGTACAACAGACGAGCTATATGCTTACATCAAATTTAAAAAGTGATATAAAAAAGCTTGTGGATTATGTTTATCCAATTTTATGTCATTCTGTTTGATTTGTTATATGATGCGAAGTTTAAAATTTCTGTGATGATGATACCCTCATCATTTCCTTGATTCCATAGTTCAATTAGTGTTTGCATCTACCAGTCATCCTGAATCTTGGTTACTTTTATTATAATTCATGCTCAATTGAATGTCAATTTGTTCAAATGTGTTTAGTGGTCAGTAAGGTTGAAATATTTTCCTTTAAGAGAACAAGAAAAAATGGTTCTGCATAGTGGATACTGCATACCAAACACATTTCAGGGATACTGGTTATGCTCTATATCCGTGCTTTTGAGACTCAAAGCACTAGGAGTGACTAATATGGTGTTTGCTTTGAGGAATGGGTTAGTCCATCATCTTCTCACTCATTACTTTTCTTTCGATTTGGTTTGTGGAATGGAATGGGTTGAGGAATGGAGCCATTCCACCAAATTTGAGGGATGGACCCGTTATGCACCACCACATCTAGAATGCTTTTGTTCCTCAAGCCAAACACACCATTAGTGTTGCCCTAGTGTCCTGGCACGGGCACTTGAAAAGATATACCAGCATGTAAACATTGAGTAGGCATCACTCATACCCTTGTAGTTAATTTTTACTGGCACTTTCTCCTATACAGTCCCTATTGCCAAAGCAGGTTGGTTGAGAGATATACTTGCAAAGTTGTAGGTGATAGGATAAATTGAAATTTCTTTTGCTCTTTAGCTTTGAGTTCCATTTGGAAGGTTTTATTGTTACTTTACTCTGGCTATTCACTTTGCAGTTCACTCTTACTGTGCATGAACTTTGCTTATGTAACAAAAGCACTTGACTGAATAATTTTCTTTGCTTGCCATGACTTGCACTTAACCATATGTTTATAATTTTATGCGATATTTACTTCATGTTAAATTTTTTATCCCAAATCCCAATCTATGAATTTGCTCTCTAATCCTTCCTTTGCTGTGTGACCAACTTCTGTTTTGTGAGTTCCTTTCCAGGTAGGATAGTATCTGACTCTGACCATTTCCATAACAAAAAGGATATATGGCCTGAAGGATATACTGCTTTCAGAAAATACATGTCAATAGCAGGTAATCATGCCTCAAACTTTTCTAAAACTGTTTGTAGCTTTTATTAATCCATTTTGAATTTTCTTATATTCATCAGATTATGCATTTGTTTATTTAGTATATGAAATGTTGTTGCAGACCCACATTCCATAACATCTTACAAAATGGAAGTACTAAGGAACTCTGATACAAAAGCACGGCCATTGTTTAGGGTGATCTCAGAAGACGGGGTGCAGGTAATCAAATTAACAACCTTTTGTCTTGCAAATGATGTCCTCGTTAATAATTTTGAAGAGTTTTTTAAAAAAAAAACTAGTGTCACGTACTCATGTGTTGCATAAACATGTACGGAACATGAAGTGTCCTGAAAAAAACCCAAAATATTGGCATCATTGAGGCCTGGGAGTTTACCTGTACAGCAATCTAATTGGTTTGTTTTTCACAAAACCTAAAGCTTTTTGGGTCTTAAGAGATGGTTAATAATAATGGCTGATGATAATCAATATATACTATTGTTTTGCAATTGCAGGTACATCTGTAGAAACCTAGTTTATTATTCATTAGATACCGTGTGAGAAAAAAATATGCATAAGATAGTCTTGCTGTTTTCAGTAATGGATATTAAGCTCCATCGTCTAGCTGCCCCTTCATCCTGGAGGCATCATCTTCTTGTTTCACAGATGTGATTTCACCTGTATATTCTTTTTAGGAATGCACATAAACATTTTGATGAGCTGATCTGATCCTATATAGAGTGCCATATAGAAACTTTTTCTAATGCTTTTATAATAATGGTATGTCAAATTGGATGCTTAAAGTTGTTCTAAGGATAATTTAGGTTCTGGATTGCTTACATAATATCCATAAATATTACGGACCGGGTGCAGTTAAGGGACTCAACTTGAATGTCTGTTTCTCATGATGTACCTAACAAATTTAAACTAGAAATAGCAAGCCAAACCTTGGCTAATATTTTATGTTTCACTCCACTAAGTACATCCCTTTTTAGTTATCAGATTAGATGAAAAAGGTAGAAAATGTATAAAATCATTTTGGTACATGGGGTTGCAAAATGGATATGAAATCAGCTTGACACTGCCTTAACAATTTTCTAACTGCATTCTGAAGACCAAGTTAAACTTTAGCCGAAAGCCTGATTTAACGTATTTTTATTTCTCTGGTGGAAGTCTATTTCTGTCATTCCTTGTTAAGTAACATCTTGTGGTCTATTACCCAAACCAATTCAGTAACACTTATGGTTTTTATTAATAGTTTCCGTGTAGCTTTTATGGAGAAGAGCAGACTTTGATGATTATCATCAAAATTATTTTTTATTGCCGTGGATATAACAGCGTCGTGACAAATTTTCTAGTTCCACATCTGTACATTTCCCTAATGTTGAACCTATATGATGTTCAGATTGATGGATCTACCCCAAATGCATGTTGGAAAGAAATATACTCCAGAATAAAGGAAAAACAGTGCAATGGTGCTACTGAATTGGAAAGAAACGTATGCCAAAAGTCTGGTTCATACATGTTTGGCTTTTCAAATCCACAGATAAGGCAGCTTATTCAGGTTTGAAACGAAATATCTGGAATATATTTTCTTTTATATCAGTTTAAATTTTATTGAGGACTGCATTGGGGCTTGGGCTAGACAATTATTCATCCTTGGCTTACTTTTCATAGCCATCCCTATATCTAGAAACTTTTTTCATCTGTGTAGGCCAATATATAGGCCCAACTATATCACTTAAATTTATTTGTGCACACTAAATTTGTTCTTGTCTTACAGTACTTGTCCTAAGAAGAAATTGGAGGATCGAGGTAGAATATCAGATTTGGGATAGAGGAATCTGTAAATTTTGGAGATAGAACTTGCTCCTTCTCTCTTCTTTGCATGTTAGTCCCTAACTAGGCCCTGTTTGGCAGAGCTCTAGCTCTAAGAAATCCGTGAGCTGGTCACTTATAGTTTTAGGAAATCCTAGACCTGGAGATGCAGACATGTTAAGTGCATTTACATGACTCATTTGATTTATTTTTAGATTCAATAAAAAACATTTAAACCACTTTAATTTAGTCTGCAAACTGCATACAGAGTTAGAGCTGTGCCAAACAGGTCCGTAACATTCATATTTACAGAACACACCAACACAAAGTTCTGCTAGGCGCAAGGCTTAGGTGTTTCCTAGGCGATGCAGAATTGCAGAGGAGATGGGAGCAGAGAAGGCGACAAAGAGACCCAGACAAGGAGGAGACAACCATACAAGGAGCAGAGGAGACAGCCCGGCACGGAGCAGAGGAGAGCTCTAACTCTTTATCCTTCTTGCCGACTTGCTTTCTTTTCTCACGGCACGCCTGCTTTTTCCCAGCGTGCGCACGCATGCGTCTGCTTCCTCTTTCTCCCCACGTGCACGCACGCATGACAAATCCCGCGCTTTCCCCTCCCTCATGTGCCTACCAAAATTTGGATAGCCTTGGTTTTGGGTCACACTTGTCGGGCGTTCTGACTCCTTCAACACTGCCTTAGGAGCCCGCCCCTAGCCCTAAGTCGATACGGTCCCCCTCCGACTTCGTGATTGTGTTTTTACCATCACTTTTTCTAAATGGAGAGTCTACCCCTAGTCTGTTAAGTGCCTCGAAGGGTGTTAAAAAGGACAACTTTGCCCATCCGCTTTTACCCTTGTTTTACATATATTGGCAAAGCTAGTCTCAAGCACGGGACCCACATGTCATAAGCACATTGAACCTTCTTCCCCTTGCGTGCGCAATACACGGAATGCTAGGTCGGGGATCGAGCGGGGTTGCGCCGCCGCCGGATCCCGCCGGAGCTCACCATTTGTGGCCACTCTCTCTCGGGGTGGGGCTGCACCCACTAGGTCAGGATGAGGTAGGGGCGCCCCCTAGGGCTGCGCCGTCTTTGCCCATCGAGCTCGGGGGATGGGGCCACACCCCTTCTTCTTCCTCGTCGAGATGAGGGGATGAGGCGGGGGCAGGGGGGTAAGGAGCTTGTCGGCCATGGAAGGAGCGACGGAACCCCGCGAGCCGTGAGCTACCGCGCCCGCCATCCGCGAGCAGCCATGGGATGGGGTGGTAGGGCACGGGCGACGGAGCTTCAGCCCCGGCGGACCACGAGGAGAGGGGAGGGGACGAATCTTGCCGAGCCGGTGAGGTGAGCAACCACCACGGGATGGAAGGGAAGGGGTAGCGCCGCTGGTGAGGTGAGGCGTGGAGTCGCGCGGGAGGGAGAGGTCCCGACGCGTCTCAGCTTCGCGACACGAAGGTTGCGTGGACGGTGTTTACGGGAGGATGCTAACATAAGGGGAAAAGACCAAGGGTATTTTAATCTTCCGGCCCGCCACTCTTTTCTTTTTTTTTTTTTTCGTCCTTTAATATCAGCAGAGCCAACGGTGTTAAGAAATGAGGGTAGACAGAGGTTTCGTTCTAAAAAAACGAGGGTAAAAATGCAAAGTTAAAAAAACGAGGGAAAAATCACCATTGGTTTCAAAATAAGGGTATAATAATCACCGAATTCCCATCTAGAAAATATGAATCCTTTAACCAAGACATACAAAACGTTACTAGCGGATTCTAATTGGACATAGTGCAGGCAAATCATTTCTCTATCCAGCTTCTCCTTAATAAAGTGATGATCAATCTCAATATGCTTGGTTCTACTATGTTGTGTTAGAATAGGCGCCCTAATGAGCTGGCCATGGGCCTGTCACCAAGCCTGTTCGGCTGGTTGCCTTTAGGGGTTAAGATATAGATGATACTGATTAGTGATTAGGCAAGGATCACCGTTGATTGGGTGTTTCTATAAACCCTTCTGATCCTTGCCCATATATATTGTACCCTGTACACATCAATCAATCAACCAATTTCAGCAAGGATCACCGTTGATTGGGTGTTTCTACCTCTTCACAATATGCAGATATCTTCACCAAAGGGCTGCCTACTTCAGTGTTCACAGAATTCAGGTCCAGTCTAAACGTGCAGAGTGGCTGACGATTTGACTGAGGGGGCGTGTTAGAATAGGCACCCTAATGGGCTGGCCATGGGCCTGGCACCAACCCTGTTCGGCGGTTGCCTTAGAGGCTAAGATAGATAGATGATACTGATTAGGCAAGGATCACCATTGATTGGGTGTTTCTATAAACCCTCCTGATCCTTTCCCATATATAATGTACCCTGTACACACCAATCAATCAATCAATTCCTGAGACCTATTCGCTTTCATGATGAATAGGATTGTTGGCTATACTAATAATTGCTTTGTTGTAACAATACAATATCAAAGGCTTGCTCCTAAATAGTTTCAACTATGTTGGAAGAAACATCCCTTTCGGAACCTGGGAAATTTCACTTCCAAGGAACTTTCTGAACCCTCCCACCCCCATCCCCATCTTTTTGCTTCAAGCTCTCGTGCAAGATATTTTTCCAATAAAAGATTTCAGTATCATTCACATACACTATTAGAATTTCTACCCTGTTTGGAGCGTGCTCATAGAAGAGTGTATGATTAACATCACTTTGGATCACCTCTCTTGTTGATTGATCATCTAAAGCGATCAAACCAAACCCTTGGTGAATCTTTTAACCCATATAAAGATCGATGCAAAAGATGCACTTTTACATTGATTTGATCTGTTCCAAATCCAGGAGGTATATGCATATATACTTCTTCATGAAGATTACGATGGAGAAATATATTTTCAAATCCTCACATCCATCTGATATATCTTCTCCCAATCCAAATTAACATCATAAGATACAAGTGTTACCACTTTGCAACAAAACGAGCTTTGTACCTAGCCACCTTTTGTGAGTGTATGCTTAATAGTGAAAAATTCATTTGCACCATGCAGTTTGCTTACATGGTGGTAGATCCACAAGCTAAGTTTCATTTTTCTGATGAAGCCTTTACCTCTTCTAGCATTTTCTGCGCTTAGGTCATCTTTAGCCAATTTCTAGAATTCTAGTTGATGGGTATGTATGTGGAATATAGAGCCAATGATACTTTGGTAGGAGAACTACAATTTTTATAGGACATGAAGTTGGCAATACCCGACATAATTTTTTGAGGAATATTTGAGGATCAATTTGGTTTTCAAGGCAATAGGTAAGTCATTGTGAGAAGCTTGAGTAAACGATTGATTCTCACCTTGATCTAAAGTGCTTGATAGAGCAATATGATTGGGAGATTGAGCTATATTATCTAGCTTCTCATGCATAATAGACTCTATATTCTGAAAAGACAGATTATCTTGCATAAGTCCGTGGCAAGAATTATCATCGTCACCATTGCTATCTTTACACTGCTTTTTATCCATTATAAACATAGGTGAAAAATCAACCTTAAGAATGCCTGTTTTTTTTTGTTCAGCAACACCATTTCGCTCTGGAGTGTTAACCAAAGTCTAAGAAGGCGCTTAGGCGGTTTCTAGGCACAGCCTAGGCTAGTGTTTCAAGGCGTTCTTTTAGGCGTTTTGCCAATCTAGCACACAGCATACATAAATATAGAAATGCTGAATAAGTTAGTTAAACAGAGACAGAGTAGCTGAATACAATATATAGAAGAGAGGATCAGTAGACATACCTTAGTGGTTTACTAGCTTAGGCTCAATAATCAATAGACAGCTTGTTCCTAGTTCCTACAGCAAGGATTGACAGCTTGTAAATACTCAATAGACAGCAAGCAGTTCATAAAAAAATAGAAAATAGCAAGTTGAATGATTTCAGCCACCTCCCATTCACGAACAGACCATATCAGCAGCTAGTAGTTACAAATTTTAAAGCACAAACAAGTGGACAGGACAGCAGTACAAGTGCACAACACAATAAATAAATATAATTAAATAAATAAAGCTCTTGTTCAGAGAGCACATAGTTTGTCACAGAGGAAGAAAAACACAACACAGCAGCAGTTCATAAGTTTAAGACATACACGAATGCATCATAAAAGATAAACCATGATATGGTAAAACAGCCGCACTACCATACCATCTTTCTTCTTCAATAGGACTCCACATAATAATCCTCATCTTCATCAAACTCTTCTTCTTCGGAGTCAAATTCTTCTCCTTCATAAAGCTGTCTCTCTTGCATTTCTACGCAGCTGAAGTTGTTCTTCTGCTCCCACTGCATCTCCAATAACACACCAAATTATCCCTGTACCTTCCATCTCATCGTCCTCATCTCTATAAACAACTAATGCACAATCGTCTCCATCCTCATGGAGAAAACCTTGAGCTTCAGTTGTATTACTAGACAATCAGCTTTGGAGTTGAATTGAATATAGTCCAATTTGTTGAGGCGGGTTGTAGTAAGACTATTTTTCTTCTTAGTGTGTATCTATAAATTAAAAAATAAGACCATTTTCAGTTCTGCAATTTAATTGTAATGCTGCTGAAATGTTGACATTAGATAGCTACTAACCCTGTCAAACCCGCTCCAATTTCTTTCACAACCAGAAGAGCTTGATGTCAAAGATAGGATCCTTCTAGCCATCTTGTGTAAAGCTGGTGTTTCAGTTCCATACAACCGCCACCATGATGCTGACTCAATACCATCCAAGTAAGAAATTGATCTTTGATGCTCAATACCATTTAAGTAAGAAATCATTCAAATTCCTGGCAAGAGTGTAAGGCTTTTTACAGCGTTGCTGAGCTTATTTTTGGTAAAGACACATGTCTTTAAACATTGCAAAGACTTGGTTTTATGTGTATGCAAATAAATCCCGGTATATCGACTAAAATCTTCGATAAAAGTCAACTCTTCTATGCCCCCAAACATCAGAGTGAATAATTTCAAATGGTTTTTCACTTCTTAAATCCAAACTTGGATATAGAACCTTTGTATGTTTAGTAAACACACATGTATTTTATATCTAAGGGATTCATTAAAAGGAGATGGATAACCATGAGCCATAGCAAAGAATTCTTGACATGGAGACTTCTTGGTCACAAAAGCAACTTCATTACTTCCTTCGTCGAGATAATATAGTCCATGCATGGTCCTAGTCCCAAGAATTCTCCCTATCCCTAGCTCCTGAAAAGCAAAATTAGAAGGATCAAATCAACCTCTACAGCTAAGTGATTCTTTTCTTCTCAAAAACGAAGGAGAGCTGTGTTTTTCTGCATTAAGAAGAAAAGAGGCGAGAAGCATTACAAACTCACACCAACACACACACACACAAAAAAAAAAAACAGTTCAATTTAGTTTAAAAAAAGGCTCATGCATTTGTCTCTTGATCATGGCTTTTACTTTCTCTTTTCGTCCTGGACTTATGGTGGATACTGAATTTCATCATTAACTTCGAGTTCAACTGTGTATTTGTCAGGAATTGCCCAATGCAAGGTCATGTCTGAAATATTTTGAGAACGGTGGGGACACTATCCTTGGTTATAGAGCGGTTCATGTTAACTGGAAAGATCTGGACTGTTGCAATGTTTGTGATATGGATGAGGTAAACAATCTTGTTCCTGTTTTCACATAGGTTATTCCCTAGGTTGTTAATCAATCTGAAACTTGCTGATCTTTGTTTTGCATCCAGGAGTATGAAGACAACTTATTCTTGCAATGTGACAAGTGCCGTATGATGGTATGAAAGGCATTTTATCTTGGCCCAGGTTATCGAAAGCGTGGAAGTGTTTACAAATGCCTTAAAACATGATCCAGGTTCATGCTAGATGTTATGGTGAACTTAAACAATCGGACGGAGGACTTTGGCTTTGCAACTTGTGTCGACCAGGTGCACCTCGCGTGTCTCCAAAATGCTGTCTGTGTCCAGTCACAGGTACAGACTTTCATCCCATGTCCATGCATAATGACTAATGATTAGTGAAGTATTACTAATGGGATGTTAAACTTCTTTAGGTGGTGCAATGAAACCTACGACAGATGGCCGTTGGGCTCATCTCGCATGCGCTATATGGATCCCTGGTAATCACTTCACTTGTCCTAATTCATCTTGATGTTGTGACATGGCATGCTTTTAGTTCTCTCAATCTTTTATTCTGTCACAGAAACATGCTTAAAAGATGTAAAGAGAATGGAACCCATTGATGGACTGAGCAGAATCAACAAGGTCTCCCTCTCTTTGCCTTTTGGTGTGAACTGCTTACTTCAATCATTTAATATTTCTGTAGAAACATCATTGCTCATCATTGTAGTTTGTCATTCCAGGACCGTTGGAAACTTGTATGCAGCATTTGTGGAGTTTCGTATGGAGTTTGTATACAGGTACTTTATAGTTGGTTGAAGCTACTGATAGGATGACCAAAACATGTTATAACTCTTCTTGCATCAACACAGTGTTCTCATCCTACCTGTCGTGGTTATGCGTACCACCCTCTTTGTGCACGTGCTGCTGACCTTTGCACTGAGGTACTGTACTAGTCTTTTTTTTCTGCAGGTTATTTACTCCATGATTACCTTTTTTTTTTTTTTTTTGCCTTGACTCACATGTTTCCATTACGTGGACCTGTTTTGTTAACTTAGCTTGAAAATGATGACAAAATCCATCACATGTATCTTGATGAAGATGAGGATCCTTGTATTCGTTTACTCTCGTACTGCAAAAAGCATAGACAGCCATCTGCTGAACGTCCATCTCTAGAAAGTGACACTGCTGAACCCGTCCAGGTAGTTCAGACAGATGTGGTTTCATCATCTGGTTGTGCAAGGACTGGTAAGAGAACAATCACTGTTAATTTGACGAGGACAAGGAGCTTCTTATTGTTATCTGTATACTAAGTTTAATCATGCACTAAAGAAATCACCTACTATGATATTAATTAGATTTTTTGGTCCCATGTTGTCATTCAGATGTTTTTATGGTTTAGGTTTGGTGGTTAATATCCTTGACTCCTTGCAGTACCATTTTGATTGAAGTTGCATATGATATAAATTTAATAATTTTTTTTTTACTAAGGATTGCACTATTCAGATTGATTACCTCTCGTCTCATATTGATTTCATGTCTGAATGCCTTGTTCCTTTGTCAGAACCCTATAATTTTCGCAGAAGGGGCCAAAAACAGCCACAAGTTATGCATATGATATAAATTTAATAATTTTTTATTTTACTAAGGATTGCACTATTCAGATTGATTACCTCTCTTGTCTCATATTGATTTCATGTCTGAATGCCCTGTTCCTTTGTCAGAACCCTATAATTTTCGCAGAAGGGGCCAAAAACAGCCACAAGTTGTGGCTACTGCTTCTCTGAAACGTTTATATTTGGAGAATAGACCGTACATTGTCAGTGGCTACTGCCAAAATAGAGTAGGCAATGCTTGCAGTGAATCACTTCAACCGGTTGGCTTGTCAGATGCTGTGCAGCAAGAAGCTATTGGCAATGTGTCTTCTATGGTTGAAAAATATACAATCATGAAGGCTTCATTTAGGAAGAGACTAACGTTTGGTGAGTTCTATTTAGTTTCTTGTATTTTATTTTGTATTTCCACAACATAATCTTCTGGAGTTGATCTAGTCTTCATACATTTCAAGAAATATATTCTGAGCCAAGTTCAAGATACTATTTTTATGATCTTAATTACTTGAGTTTTTGCTCTATCTCCAATATATTTTTACCAGAGAATGAGAGAAGCATATATTTTTCCTAAATATCTTGTGTTGTTCCAAGGGAGGAATCTTCTTATCCCATTTTACATATTGCTTGTTCTATCCATTTATCAATATATGTGCTTTGTCATTTTTGCTTTTGTGCTAACTATGATGTCAATGTTGGATGGATTTTTGTTTACTGTCACAGTGGAGTTTATAGCAATAAAATGATACAAATCTTGCACTTTTTGTTGCTTAAAGTTTAATATTAAATTGGGGCGATAGTTTGTAGTGAAATAGGATTTAGCTGCTACCAGTTCTGAGTATTACAGATCGGGTGCATTGATTTTTTATGATTTTGAGGATGTGATCTGTATTGGCCCCGCATGGGGAATATAAGAACTATGGCATTCTATTTTGTTGAATTGTTGGATTTGAATGCAATAATTTGGCAATGTTATGATATTCACTTGTGCTTGAGTGAACTGTTATTCATTATTGATTTATTGTCTTTTATAGGAAAATCAAAAATTCATGGATTTGGTGTCTTTGCGAAGGTTACACACAAGGCTGGGGATATGGTATATTTTTCTGCTTTCCCTTTATAAATATTTTATTCAGATGCTTATGGTTAGGAGCTGATTACTTTGAATGCAAAGCTGGTATGCAATTTTCCCAAACAAACAAATACAGATAAATAAGGAAATAACACTGTACCATGCCCTCGCCCCAACTCCCAAAGTGTGGGGATTGAAATATGTTGGTTGCCACCTGGACGGCATGGGGCCGCAGAAGCATGGCGATGGGAGTTTGTGCTGTAGAGGCTGTTGGATTCATAGAACAAAATCACAGGCAAGATTGAGATAAATTGCCAGAGGGCAGCTTGGCAAGTATGCCGCTTGGATTGAATTGGAAAATGCTAAATAATATCTTACAAGACTTATGTGTTGAACCCCTGCTCTTATAGGAAAAAGAGCTCAACCACTCCCCCACTAACTGCCTCACAGGGCAGGTCCTTTAATTCTAACTTGTCCACCAAGGAGCCTCATCAACTTGGCATCCAAGGCACCTTACACTTAGCTAAAGCAACTATGGTAAAGTAAACAAACTAGGAGGCTAATCAAGGTTAAGACGGGGTAACACCATCAGTTCTCCCCTTAGCCATGTCTTCCCTTGAACTGATCAGCTTCAGGCCTATCCTTCCTCTCATTTCTTGGAACTTCATCTTGCCCAAAGACTTGGTTAGAATATCTGCCAACTGATCAGAGGTGGACCTTGATACTCCCATCCTCCAAGCAATTCCTGATGAAGTGATACTTGATCCTTATGTGCTTGCTCCTTTCATGGAAGACAGGGTTCTTGGCTAGAGCAAGTGCCGATTTGCTGTCCACCTTCATTCTCAACAGGCCTTCCCAGGAGCTCTGCCATCAGCCTTGACAGCCACAAAGCATGTGTTGCAGCTGTGGTGGTGGCAACATACTGCTTCCACCACGCAGCTGGAGAGTGCCACTACTTTTTGCTTCACCGACTGCTAGCTAATCAGGCTATTCCCCAAGAAGAACAGAACTCCACCGGGTGCTCTTGCTGTTGTCCACATCCCCGACTAAGTCACCGTCGAGTAACCGATGAAGCGAGCCCTGCCTTCGAGCCTTGGTGAAGTGAAGCCCATACTCCAAGGTTCGAGCAACATAGCGAATCCCTCTTCATAGTTGCTTGATGCTCCATCGTCGGCCGTTCCATGAACCGACTATCAAGCCCAACAGAAAGGCCAGATCAGTCCGAGGTAGCGCAAACTGCCGATCAGCCGCCGGTAGTGAGTGGGGTCGACCTCCTCGGCCGTGCTCTCCCTGCTTAGCCGCTCCTCCATCGGGGTGTGCACTGGATTGCAGTGAGCCATGCCCCGAGCTCCGAGGGATTCTCTTGGCATAGTGAGTTTGCCGAAAAGTGTGATGCCGGAGTCATCCAGCCGGTCCGAGCCTCGCCCAAGGCACCTTACACTTAGCTAAAGCAACTATGGTACATCGCCGCCTCATGAGCACTCTACACGAACCCCATCTCCTTGAGTGTGGCGTCGAGCTTCTTATTCGGTAGCGAGGTGCTGCCTCGCGAGCCATGGAGAGCCTTCGCGGAGGCGGTAGACCTTGTCTTCTTCCCCGGCCACAAAGCATGTTGCGCAACACTGGCGTGGCCACTCTTCTTCCAGCGCTTTTCCGTAACACCTCCTTGAGGTCGCCGTTGAGGAAGGCGGACTTCACGTCCATATGGTGGACGCGCCACCCCTCTTCTTGGGCCGCCCCGTGAGGAGGGCGCGCGCATTGACTCCATCCGCGCCCACCGACATGAATGCGTCGTTGTAGTCGATCTCCTCCTGTTGGGCGAAGCCCGCGCGCCACAAATCTTGCCTTGTGCTTGATCACGCGCCACGCTTGACCTTGAGCTTGTACACCCAATTGAGAGATGGTGCGGTGACCCCGTGCATGGCGAGCGCGCCAATTCCAGTGCGGTTCTTCTCCATCGACCTCAACTCCTCCATCGCGCGAGGTAGGATCATCCGGCTTCGAAGAAGACTCCCTCGGCATGGTCGATGCGGCTCGGCGGTGGCGGCCGGTGGTGGGCGTGGGCCTTGGATGTTGGTGACGGTCGCGGTACCCGCCGCAGCTTCGTTGTCGTCGTGCCACGTGTCCGGCCTCTCGTCATCCTCCTCGGCGGGGTGGCGAACTCCACCTGATCACCCGCCGCCCGGCGGTGCTGTGGGCGAAAACAGGGGGTCGTGGCCGGGGCGGGGATCGTGGCGGCCGATCTTTGCCGATCATGGCGCCCGTAGGAGCCGCCGCCGCTACCGGTGTTCCTCCGGGCTCCCCCGGACCTGGTGACGGCGTGCGCGGCAGTGGGGATGCCGCCTCCCTGGCTCTTCTGCTTCGGCGGACCAGAATTCGATGGTGAAGTCGCTCGACGCTGCCTGAGACCTGTCGACCTCCATGGTGGACCAATCCCAGCCGCGTCCTTCATTGAAGGCGGCGTCGCGGCTGATCCTCACCCGCTGCGTCCTAGGGTCGAGCACCTGGTAAGCCTTGGCTCCCCGAAATAGCCGATGAAGACGTCGGCCTTGCCGCGGTCATCGAGCTTGCGGGGAGCTAGGTGAGGTCCATCGTGTGCGCAACACAACCGAACACGCGCGGTGGGTGACGGACGGCGCCGTCCATGCCAAGCCTCGTAGGGGTCTTGCCCTGCAAGCTCCTCGTCGGCGACCGGTTCACCGGCTGACGCACGACGCTCGTCCATGCCAAGCCTCGTAGTGGGTCTTGCCCTGCAAGGTGGAGGCCGAGAAGGAGAGCGGGCGGGAGCTAAAGGTCTTGCGCGCACGGACAATGGGGAACAGTTCACCGTCTCCACCCTCGCCGACTTCTGCAAGGATGAAGGCATCAAGCGGCACTTCTCCGCCCCCGCACACGCCGCAGCAGAATGGCGTCGTTGACCGCCGCAATCAGACCGTCATGGCAACGGCGCGCGCGCTCCTTTAGCAGAGGAGGCTGCCGGCTCGTTTTTTGGGGGAGGCGTTGACGACAGCGGTTCACCTGCTGAATCGCTCGTCGACGAGGAGCTTGATCTTCTTCACCGCCTCGGCAGCAGCGTCCCCACATGAAGCGAATGGCGTCGTCCACCATCAACACGAAGTAGCGCCGCCCGCTTGGAGTCGCCGGAGTCACCGGGCCGTAGCGTGGGCTCGGCACGGTACTTCGCTTGCTGCGGGAACGGGCGGCGGCGCATCTTGGTGGTGATGCAGGTGTCGCAGACTTGCTCTACATGCTCGATCACCGGCATCCCACGCGCCATGGCCTTCTTGCCGAGCTGGTGTAGCGTCTCAAAGTTGAGGTGGCCGTACCGCTCGTGCCAGCGCCACGCGTTGCCGTCCTTCCTGGCGGCGAGGCAGAAGCGGCTGTGCCGCTTCCAGGTGGAGGATGTAGAGGCGGGAAGGGCCGCGGTTCACCTTGGCGAGGAGATGTCGCCGCGGGTCCCAAATCCTCAGCACCCCGTGCTCGATCTCCACCTTGGAGCCACCCTCATCAAATTGCCCGAAGCTCATGATGGAGTTGCGTAGCGTCAGGATGTAGTAGACACCGTGGAGCACTCGGTGCTTGCCGTTCTTCGCCTGGAAGACGATGGAGCCGACGCCCTCAATCTGCACCCTGGACGCATCACCAAAACGTACCATTCCATGGAACGAGGTGTCGAGGTCAGAGAAGAAGTCCCGGCTGTCGGTCATGTGGTGGGTGGCGCCGGTGTCGTGGTACTAATCATCGAGCTTCTCGTCGCCGGCTCAAGAACGCACGCGCGCGGGGCTCGTCGATATTGAGGACGGCAGCGGACTTGGAGCAGAACGCGGTAGGCTCCTCATCCAACTCCTAGAACCCGTGCGTGAAGAAGAGCTCGCCATGACATTCCTTGAAGCCCCGCTTGAAGCTCGCGCCTTCATCATCCTCGACGCCATGCATGAAGAGCACACCTTCATCGTCGCCCTCGAACACTTCGCGCCCAGTAGAAGAGCGCACCATCGTCATCGTCCGCCTGCGACGGCGTGCGCGGCGCCGCCTCTCGCCGCCACGGCCGCCTCCACCGCCGCCGCGGTCACCATCACGATCGCGGCGGCTCGGGGCAGTCCCGCGCCCGATGGCTTGCTTTTGATTGACGATTGAGGCGGTGTCATCGCGATTCGCGGCTGCGTTTGCCGTCCGCACCGCCTCGCCACCATCACGGTCACCACCGCCCTTGCCCTTACGTTTTCTTGCCGCCCAGCGTGGGCGCCGGCGGGGTCCTGGACCCGCTCCTAAAGCGAGTTACCTTTCTTCTTGTCACGGTGGCGCGCAACCCACCGCTCCTCCATGAGCATGAGCTTGCGCCGGCGGTGATGGACTTTCGGGCGTCGGATCGTTAAGATCATCCACCATCTTCAACCGCCCGCGATGTCCTCCACCGTGAGGCCACGGAAGTCGTCCATGAGCGACTCCATGGCGATCTTCACCGGGCCGTGCCGCCAGACCGCCGCCGACAGAACTTCTCCACAACTTCGCCGCCGTCCCGGGTCCTCGCCTCGCCGTAGAGCTCCATCTACGCCCGGGGGTGGTTAGGCGGCGGGCAAAGTCCTCGACTTGCTCACACGGGACGAAACGCCCGGCAGGCTTCGCACTCCTTCCTCGGCCGCCGAGTGGAGCGGCGCGACTTTCGGTTGGCACGCCGACCACGCAGCGCTGCTGCGATGTAGTCCTAGGCCTCCTTTGCGTCTCCTTCCGCGCAAGCACAACCTGGAGCTCCGGCGGTACGACGGCGATGATGGCTTCCAGCGCGCGCCCGATCCTCATGATGATTTGTCAGGCCTCCATCTTCAATCGCATCAGGGAACTCCACTCGAGGTAGTTCACCTTGGTGACCATCGGCCACGTCCCCGACGGAGTCCTTGTAGACCGTCTGGACGACGAGCGACCCGCGACGGCCTCCTCGCCCACGGCGCTCACGAACCGGCGAAGGGGGGATCGGGCAGCGCTGGCTGGCGACAACGGCCACCGCCTCTCAAGCGACACGGGCCGGCGCGGCTCGGGGCTCCTCATCCCCCCGGCTTCCCTCTCCATCTCCGCGCGCAGGGCTGCGGCCGCCGTGTTGGCCGCTGCCTGGGCGACTGCTGCTGCCTGCCGCGCTGCGGCGACGCTGGGCAGCCGCGGCCTCTTCTGCTGCTAGCCGCCGAGCGCGATCATCCACCGGCCCCTCGCCGTCTCCGACAGCGCCAGCCGCTGCAGCCTCCTTCGTCTTTCGCCTGGATGAAGAGGTAGATGCCATGGCCTCTCCAAGATCTCAACCTGGCTCTAGGTACCAATTGTTGGATTCATAGAACAAAATCACAGGCAAGACTGAGATAAACTGCCAGAGGGCAGCTTGGCAAGTATGCCGCTTGGATTGAATTGGAAAATGCGAATAATATCTTACAAGACTTGTGTGTTGAGCCCTGCTCTTATATAGGCAAAAGCGCTCAACCACTCCCCACTAACTGCCTCACAGGGCAGGTCCTTTAATTCTAACTTGGCCACCAAGGAGCCTCATCAACTTGGCATCCAAGACACCTTGCACTTAGCTAAAGCAACTGTGGTAAAGTAAACAAACTAGGAGGCTAATCAAGGTTAAGACAGGGGTAACACCATCAGAGGCTGGAAGGGAGTGCTGGGGCAAGAGCATGAGCTGCAAGGATGGTGGTACTTGACTGACATACCCAGAGGTCTCCTGGGAACCAGACTCATGGCTGCTAGGGTCACAGAATGAGATTAGGATTTTGATGTTTGCAGGCTGTTAGCCCACTTAATTAGCACTTTTTTTCCTTTTCTTGTTTTCCCTTCCCTTTTCTTTTCTGATATTCTGATAATGCTGTTGTTACATGTTTCACGTACATAATAAATGACTAATAGTTACACTGTCCTTGTCATCGCCCTGGATGATTTTGGTTCTCATTTAGTGTAGACAATTATGGTCTATTTTGTTAAATTTGCATGGGAAGATGCTATATGTTCAAAAGAATTTTTGGACTTTAAACTGATCAAACCTATGCTGGCAGCTTGTGGACCCAACTCAGTTTTCTGCATGCCACTATACGAGAAGAACAAATCTTCACATGTATAACAGTTCTCATTTGCATCTATTTGTGCTGAGCTATTTTTTTTTTTCTGAATTTGGACTTCTACAGATGATTGAATACATAGGGGAGATCGTTAGACCACCTATATCAGACACCAGAGAGCGGCGAATATACAACTCACTAGTGGTAAGTTTCCTTTTGGAATTTAGTTCATTTTTTCCATTGAAGATAATTTTATATATAAATGTGGAATTTGGACTAGCAGATTTGAATAAATGCTCTTCTGGTTCACCGTGAACTGATATTTGCTTCACATTTTGGTTTTGTCTAGCTGGTCAAACCTAATGATTATTTAATGCTCCTCTGCCCTACCCTAAAGTACATATAACATATCAAATGAGCACCATTAGATACATTATTATGAGATATACTTTTCATATGGTACCTCACTACCTCTTTGATGTGGTCATTTTTTTTGTAAACGAGGTCAAACTCATAATTTTTAGGACACATAGCAAATACTTAGAGCAACCCCAGGAATCCGATTCCTAAAATAGGGCCCCTACTTGCTTTTGGTGGCCTTATTTTTCTGGGCTCAACTTCAGCAGCGGCTCCCAAATCAGGACCCCTATTTCCTGTTTCTTTCTTTTCTCGCTTTCTCAATGTGTTCTACTCCGTTTGTCCATCCACAAAAGGATGCATGTCACGGGCTGACAGGCTGGGCCCAAAAGATCCCAAATTGGGGCATGGACTGGCAAGGCCTTTGAGCGGAGCCTCCATCAGGAGGGCGCATGCCCAGCAAGGGGACAGCCAAAAGCCAGGCGCCCACCCTCTCTGGAAAGTCCAGCTCTGGTTCCAATTAGTAATTAGAGAGAGATGGTAATTGAGTTTGCTTAGGAAGAAACTGTGAGGGAAAGTTCCAATCTACAAGGAATTATTCCCATTAGATTATTTGGTAAAAAAGTCCACTAGGGACTACAAATAGAGTGTGTTTGGTTCTCTTCCCCACCAAGCCTGGCTTGCAAAAACAAACCAGGCCATGCCAAGTCTGGCTACACTAATGCAAGGTGCTTGTGTTTGGTTTGTTGTACTAGTGGAGCCTGGCTTTGTGTAGATCGTGTTTGGTTCCCTGGCTAGCTTGGATAGTCACCGCATCTCAGACATGGGTAAGCCTACAACCATTGGAGCAATTAGTGTTGAACAAGTGCAAGACAGCCACCTGCACATGGAACTAGTGACGCCGCCACCAAGGCCACCGCCCGGGCGTCCGCCTCCACCTCTCCGCCAACGCCCGGGCGTCCGCCCGACAAAGGCAGCTGCACGCCCGTGCCCTCCCGCTCTCCAGCGCCGCGACCAAGCGCCAAAGAACGAGCCGCCTCCGCCCGCCCGCACCCTTCTTCCCCGACCTGCTCTTCCCACCCACCATAGCCCGGCATTGCCGCTAAGCTCGGCGACCGGTCCTATAAGAAGAAGGCCTCCCAAGCGGCGGCGCCACCCTCCCTCTTCCTCCGGTGACCCCCATCCCGCCCGCCGCCATGAACCTCGCAACGCGACGCACAATCCGCCTCCAGTTGGATCGTAGGAACATCGCGAGGCCACAACACCACTTCGGGCTTGGATTTGAACCCCGCAGCGCCGCTCCCTGATCTCACCGCAGAAGCAGGGGGGGTCGTAGGCACCCACGCATTCTCGGCGACTGCGGCCAGCCATGGCTCGCTTCAGGCGGTGGGGCGGTGGCTCGGGGCCATGCCGGGTGGTGCGGCGGCGCGCCGGAGGCTGTTTCGGGGGGTCGGCGGAGAGGAGGCAGAGGCTGCTCAGACTGATGGCGAAGGAGGAGCACACACGGGAGGTGAAAGGGCGATACTTTTGCGCGAACTCTAAAACAGTCGGAGCCAGGCCGAGTTGGAACGGCCGATTCGTCCCTTCTTACCCTGGCCTGCCTGGGCTGTATGCGGCTGGCCCGATCTGGCCTGGCTAGGAAGCCTGTACATGCATCCAAACACCAGTTTTTGGCCCAACGTAGCCTGGTTTCCAAAAAGTACTGCAACCAAACACACCCATAGGGCATATTGTACCCCCTTTGAGGCAAGCAAAAATAGAAAAGCGACAAATCGCTGCATGAGCCAAGGTGGAGTAGGACCGCCTTCTTTTTTTTTTTTTTCAAAAAAACGCAGGAGAGCCGCGCTTCATTATATTAAGAAGAAGAGAAAAAGGGCAAGAGCCCATACAAGACACACCTCACACACACACTTAGATTCAAGGATTACATTCGCCGATGACACAAACACAAAAGACGACCACTGCTGAGCAGGACACTCTAATTAGGGGAGGAGGGCAGCCAAGAAGGATAGCCCTTGAGCCCCTGCAGAGGAAGCACGGTGCATCATGGACGACTCCAACTGCAGATAACACCGACATCATCAATAAGGTGAAAAACACCCTGCTAGCTGGCAATCTTCAGTTTGCTGCCAACCTGAACATCCATGAAGCACCAAAGCTGGAGCTGCCCAAACCAGAAAACATCAATTCTTCAGCGGCCAACCGATTCCAGAGCATGAAAAGGTGTGGTATGCATCTTTTCATCTAACAGACGACACCCAACAATGGTACACGAGTCTAGCCTAGGATCAAAAGGGGCTCGATTGGGCTACATTCTCGCCGTGCCAATGAGCGTTATGACTCCCTTACCATGCGCAACCCCCTGGGCGAATTGACTTCTCTGCCAAACCAGCACCGTCGATGACCCCTTTAGCTGGACCTAAGCTGAAATCTTCAAGCTTTCAAGCACCAACCAGGCGCTAGAGTCTCATCTCTATGAAGTATTGCTTTTGAAGCAATGCTGAGCATTCATGATAGGAGAGGTGCCATTAAACACACATTTGTTCCTTTGAATCCACAGGGTCCAACCACCCAAAAACATAAAGCTGTTGAACCCCTTTCTAATAGCACTGTGTTGTAACTCTATTGCAGGCATCTATAGGTGACAACTACCACTTTAAAATTCAATGCTTGTACAGTGGTCCAAATAATTCTACTGTTTAACATGACATAACTGCTCACTCTTGACTCAAGAGACTTCAGCCGGGTCTCATTCAGTGTCAACTATTTATGTATTTCTATATTTATTGTACACAAGTCGTAATACTCATGCATTGCAGGGTGCTGGGACATACATGTTCAGGATAGATGATGAACGAGTTATAGATGCTACTCGGGCTGGAAGTATAGCCCATTTGATCAATCACTCATGTGAGGTAAGAAATTATGTGTTTGTTCTGCAAGGGTTTTCCATTTTCTGTTTGAAGCTCAGATTACTTATCTCTCAGATGCTATGACTGCAAATAACATATCTGCACATATGGACAACTAACAAAAATTTCGTCAGGCCATCGTTGATCATGGATTATGCGTATCATTGTCATGTTTTACCCTTCTCAGATACATAAAACATAATGTATATGATCACGCTTTTTACTCAAGCATGGGCCTTAAGAAACATGAAATATTTGTATTTGTTCTTAAAGGAATGGGAATAATCTTTGATGAGCTTAGTAGGGTACATGGTTTGCTCTTCAGTTTTGGAGATATTGCTTTTGACAGAAACATAACTGCATAGTGCATTTCTTTGATAGCTATCAATAGAAACCACATTATTTGTTATGACTTATGATTAGGGAAATAGTACCTGTTAGCTGTTGAGTATCCTTTCCCACTTTTGCTACGCTAAGTGTACCATGATGTTTACTCCCTCCATCTCGTATTTCGAAAAGTCAAACAACTCAACTTTGACCAAATATATACTAAAAAAATACTAATATTTGTGATACCACTTAAGAATCGTTGATCACGTCATGTATTTTCGTACTAGCTTATTTGGGGATACAAATGTTGATACCATCTTTTTTAAAACCTAGTCAAAGTCGAGATGGAATATTATTTTTGGAATGGAGTGAGTACTTGTTTAGAACTTATAGCAAGGAGAATAACAAAGCAATTAGTATGTTGTTACTCCATCATGTTTTTGCATAGTGTATTTCATAACAATGCCTGTTTACCATTTCAGCCTAATTGCTATTCACGTGCCATAACCATTCTTGGGGATGAACACATTATCATTTTTGCGGGGGGACATAGATCCATGGGAAGAGCTGACATATGATTATAGGTCAGTAGTGGGTTATGATTTTGCTTTTGACCTTTTGAACATCATAGTTTTGTACAAAATATTGTCCATGCTTTCTTCAGGTTTTTTTCGAGTGATCAACGACTTCCATGCTATTGCGGATTCCCCAAATGCCGTGGAGTAGTTAATGATGTTGAGGCAGAGGAACATGCGGCTAAAATCAGGGTTAAGAGAAGTGAATTGTTTTAAAAAAGAAAAACTAAAGGTCAGTGCAAAAGACTTGTTTCCCTGCCCCTGTGCTAATGTAATGTTCCTGCTAAGTACCAACAAAGTGCCGATTTTCTTTTTTGTATTTGGCCTCTATAAAGAAATAAAAAGTTTTTTTTTTCAAAAAAAGAAAGGGCATACCCAGTGCTGAAAGTTCCCACAAAAGGTGGGGTCGAGCTGTTTAGGCCTCTTGGGAACGAATTTCTACACCAGCTGGATCGATCCCAAGACCTCCAGGCCATGGTTCTACCACTGCCTTTCCTGATTTTCTTGGATTCGTTTTCATTTGAACTCAGGGTATATGTATGAACTGGGATGTCGTTTCTAATGAAATGAAGTAATGAACACGATAAAATATGAAATCAGGGTTTGACCAGGGCAATTGGTGAAAACAAGAGTGATCACCATTATTTCTACCTTTTGAATTTCGTTTCATGACAACTATACAGATTGGTTTATTTTGTAAGCCTAGTTTTTTTTTATTGGAGTGTTTGTGATCTGAGATTTTGTTAGCAGTTTTTTCCTTCTGTAGTTGTGCCACTAAGGTCAATGTAATTTTTTTTTTGGCAGGTACAGCATATCGGTTGGGATATGACATGCTTTTGTGATTTGCTTGCCGGTGCCTCTGGCAAATTAAAAAAAAATGATGAGTTCATTCTTGGAATTCTGATAATTCTTCTCATTCTTTTAGAGTGGAACACCAATGTAATTGTGTATGTACCCAATATAGGATCAGCAATACAATTTGGGACAGCAGTTGAATCGATTGTGTAGAATACATTGAAATGTTTGGTGTTGCGCATGTAATTCAGACACTTATCTTATTGGGCCTACCTATTAACCGTTGGTATGGGAATAGGAGTGGGGTGGTTCGGTTAAATGAGATATAGGCCATGTGTAAAAATTATATGGTTGTACTTTTCAGTGATGCCCATAAGCTATGACATTTTATATTGTCAATCAAGAATAGAGTGTGTGATCAGATTTAGGATAGATAGTACTATAACTAGGGAGAAATCAAAGTGAATTGAGGTTATCTGAGGTGCCACTAGGTGAACTAACACCCTTGCATGTGCATTAGGAGTTTAGGACCTAGTGAGCTAATGAAACCCCGTGAAAATTCTAACTCATGTATACAAGTGATTGACAAACTTGGATCTAGCACATTTGCACAAGATTGAAGGAGAAAAAGCAAAGTACTTTGTCGGACAGAGATTTGGTAAGGTGACGGACCAATCAGCCCTTGGGTCTGAAGGTCTACCCTAACTGTGTAGATTAGGCAGAGAGCTGCGCAAGCGTTGGACTCGGAGAAAGGCTGGTCATCGGACTGGATTCGGCTACTGTTCAAAGTCACCGTGTTGGATCACATGAACAGTAAGTTCCGATGGTTGTCGGACAAGCGTGAGTTGAACTGCGTAGAGAGCCGTTGTGGCACCAACCGTCGAATTAAAAAGCAGGACACGTGGTGGCTCTCAAAGGCGTCAGACCGAGGAGGCGGATGGTCCGAAAGGTCCCGTGGGGATGATCGGACGGTCGACTGGATTGAGTAATGGCTAGTTGGTTTGCTTGGTATATATTTAAAGTACTTTGGTTTGTGGCAGTCCGCAAGCTAATTAGGATCACACGCCAAGACCACACTAAGGCACTGCAAGAACTAGTCTTTTTACCTAGCGTAGCGTGGTAGGTGCTTGTGTAGGTGCATAGTTGTAGCTAGTCTTGTTACCTTGCTTAGTGGCTCTAGCTAGTGGTAGTTAGTCTTGCTTGCTTGAGTGAAATCAACCTTAGAGATCATAACAATTAAATGTAGGAGGCTTGCTTGTGGTGAATTAGAAACGGGTAGATTGCATAGTAGTCATCTTATTTACTAACCACTTTGCTATAGTCCTTTTTAAGATTGTAAGGAATTTTATAGGTATTCAAACCTCCCTACCTTAGATCCTTTCAAACGCTAACAGAGCAAAAGGACGTGTGTGTGTGTGTGTGTTGGGGGGGGGGGCCAAAAAGAAGGCATTGCAGCCAACACCTTTAATGTTGTTTGCGGTAAAAAAACGGTAATGCCTACATTTACACATCCGATAGTGACAAAAACATCGGTCGCTCTGCCTGACCCATTCATGCGTGGTGTCTTCACTTCCTCCGCCCCCATCCGTAGTTCCGCACCACTCCACTCTCCTTTTCTCCGATCTATCTCCGTCGCATCTTCTCGCTCGGTGTCCGCGCTCCTCCTCCTTCCTTGTCACTTTCCTTCACGCTCTCCATGCCGTCATCGGGATGAGGAGCATTGTGCTTTCGCGCTCTGTGAGCTTACTTGAAATCTCATGTTTGGTTTTGAAAATTGATGACACCTTGTTATGCTAATCCTTTGCTCTAAGTGTGACTTAAGAGATAGGATTGCATGGATGATAATGGAGCATGATGATCATGAACATGGGCGTTGATGATGGATTGTCAAGCTCGGTTGTCGGGTTTGGAAAGGACACGGAGATCAAGGCAAAGGTATATAACTTGATAGGGTTTTCGTTTGGTGATCAAGACACTATAGAGAGTGTGATCACATTTAGGATAGATGGCCGACTATCAAGAGGGATGCCACGGCTAATCCTTTGAGGAAGTGCTTCTAGGTCCATATTGACTTGCATGTTGCATTTAGACTAGAGAGCACAAACTTTGTTCTTGCCTAATCGATCACGACATCTTGACATACATGATATTGAGATCATCTTCGACGTGTTGGCAACATATGGCAAGAGGCGAAGCAAGGTTGAAGCAAAGGCGACAACAAGGTGACGGTTTTCGCAGGAATCGTCGACCGGACGTGTGACAGAGCCGACCAATTTATAAGAATTCAAGTATAATTCGCAATCACCGAAGCAATCGCGATCTACACTTGAGTCCATATAAACCCGGTATTCCGGAAATCTCCGAGTGATTTCAAACTCATCAACAATACAACCAAGATCGTTGAGCTCAGTAGTTAAATCCACAGGTATCTTAAATCAAATTTGAATATATTATAATCAGAGTGCGATGTACACATTTATTTCTAAAGTAGTTCATAGTGCGGAAGCAATAGCTTTTGAAAAACAAGATAGTTGTGCAGTGGAAATAAAATAAGATAGTGCCAACATAGTGTCATCCCTGTAATAAGCATGAGACAGGGAATATGGAGACTGCCATGCCCTAGGCATTATTCTTCAACCACAACACAACACAACTGGCTAGAATCATGCTAGACGGAGTCACCTGCAACAGTGGGAGTTAACCCGTGAGTACTCAATTGTACTCCGCAAGACTTACCCGTCTTAAACTAGAAAAATAAGGAAAATACTCCAAAGGATTATGCTTGGCTTTATCTGGAGCTGGCTGACTCACATTTATTTTCAGAAATAACGTTGATTAATGCGCCTACACATACTACTCAGGTTCTTCCAGGTTAACAGGTTATTATTACTTACATAAACCATAAGTCCTGTATAGTCAAGGTTAAAGGCATATGCTCAGTGATATATAAATAACAGTATAAGTAACTGGATCAACATTTTAACATCAGCAGCATGAATAAGAGTAACCATTATTGTGATATTAGACTACAATGCCGCGGAAGCATCCCGGGTTCTCACTGTTCAGGAGAGATGGCGATTCAAATCGATTACTGACCAGCTGGCGAATACCCTGTCATACACTAGGTCTACTTAGCTAGAGTAGCCCTAATCACTTCCAAGATGTTAGGGGACGTATGTCTCGGACCTGTCGGCAACCCCCTCCTCTCGAGCCACCAAGTGAGCAGGCAACGAAGACGCCGCTTCGTGCGCCTCTGCTTGCGCCCGATCAAACCCAACCTACCACGCCTAGGAGGGACGTTAAGCGTACAGGTACCGGCCCCTAACCTTCCCACAAGCTTCGTGGCTCACGACCCGGCGGAGCCTACTATATGAACAGGTACGTTCAACTTCCGACTGCCTTCCGACAAAGTGAGAGTCCTTAACCGATCGGATGGAAGACCACAATATCCATCCAATCTAAGCATGTTTTATTTATCAGGTTCTCAGCAGCAGCTTGTTAACCACCAGCGTGATTAACCCAACAACAATCCTCACAAGTGACCGGAAATCACTGTCTACTGCAATCATCATAACTGAGCATTTATTTAACCTAGACTCCTACATAGGATAGGGCAACAACTTCAGCAAGGATATTTGTGCAGCAACGGTTTCAAACATAGCCTACACTTAATGCAGCATTTAATAAAGGACTCAACAAGTTAATTTAGAAAGCATAGGAAAGTTCAGCATGCACCGGGGCTTGCCTTCAGAAGAGTAGTAGGAAGAAGTTAGAGTCCTCCGGAAGTTTGAGTCACGGTCCTCCTTCTCCTGTGAGGTCTTTTGGCTGCACTCCGAGTTGATGAAAGTTGACCTCCTGCTCCTTTATCTCCTCCCGAACTAACTCCTCCAATCCTGATATGATGCATGCATATGCAAGAGTTAATATTGCGAATGTATAGAAACATGCTTGTACATAAATAAGGTAGAATGATGGATGAATGCATCATGATGAATGATACTAGTAAGTGAATATCTCTTCTGTAGACACACAAATATAACTACACAAGAACCCTAATAACCTACATTAAGCAACCAGCAACCACCCTATTTCACTAATACACCGAAAATGGCAGCTAGACATGCTTTACTAAAACAGTCACACAGGGGAGTTCTATAACTCCAAATGCAGCAAAAATGAATACTCGTTGGAAAGCTAACAAAATTACCTACAAATCATTCAATACACTCTCGACCAGATTCTAACATCTACAGCCTCGAAAACAGTAAAAAAACAGATGCTCTGTTTTCAGTCAACCTACAACTTGCAACACTTATAACTTGCAAACTATCCATGCAAACTTTACCAAACTTGAACAGCAAAGCAAGATGAATTAAAGCACATAAAATGACATTCCCTAAAGATGCACTACACATGCACACTTCAATATATAAAAGCTAGGATTAATAAATTGACCAAACACACAAGACCAAAGAAACTAACCACACTAACAAGTCCTTATTATAATAAGAACAAACAAGTACATCACCCAAACATTATCACCATACTATTTACATGCATTTCCAAGGCATTTTCCTAGCAACATAAATATGATAAATATGCAAACACCTTAAAAAATCCTACAAAACTTACAGGAGCATTCTACTGGTCTAACATGCCTACTATAAAAATTTCATGGCAAACTCATGCATATACGCCCTATACAAAAATGGCAAGCTAGCATGAAAACTAGGCATGAAAATACTTTGTACTATGGAACATGAAAAACCCTAGATCCATGAACATGAAAAGCTTCATAACAGTAACAAATGCATGCACAAAAATTATCATGGCAAAAACCCTAGTAAATATTTTTCTATGAATTTCCTAAGAAAGCATGGTCAATAGCCCATAAATCAAAAATCACATTTCTTCAATGGAACCTAACATGTATGTATTTTTTCCTGCACTCTACATCCAAAAACATGAACATTTTGTGCAGGGACCACTATTTTATCATGCACCAAAAATAAGATATGCATTTCTCTATTTACATGGCAATTAAAGCAATAAATCTAAATAAATATAAAAACTACCAGAAAATGCCAACTCATATTTTTCTACTGTAGATCTACTCACAAGGATCACAACAAAATTGGTTTCACAATTTTCTCACACACAGAACTCGAGATATGGATTTTCTAAGCATGCAAGCACTTGCTGGAAAATGAAAAACATAAAAGAAAAGCTCCTGACGGCTGGGGCCCGCGTCGATCTCACGCAGAAAGGGGGCGGGCGGTCCGGCGACGGATCTCCGCCGGTGTTGATCCTCCCACGAAAACCAAAGGCATCTACGGCTTCCTTGCGACAAGATCTACGCATGCATGTACTTTTCCCGACCTAAATCTAACCCTAACGACGGTGACGGGCGGATCGTGGGCGGCGGCGGCGCCGGGCGTCGGGCGAACTCGCCGTTCCCGCCAAATCAGGCCAAAACAAGCGCGAGCATTAGCTTCCTATCATCAAGGCGATGCAAAACGACTACCTGGTCGAACAAATCGGCAACAGAAAAGGACTCGACGACGGCGCGCTTGCTGGCGGCGGTGGATACGGCGGCGCAGCCGGTGTTCCAGCTGTTTCCGGCGATGGCGAGGCGAATGGACGCGAGCACGGGCCTCACGGTGCCTAGGCAACGCTGATCCCCAGCAAATCGACGGTTTTGACGACTTTAGGCGACGCCGACGGCGACGCACCCGACGGTGGCCACGGCACGGCGGCGGCGCGACCGTGGTTTGACGAAACGGCGGTGACTCGTCGCGATTCCTTGCAACCCTAGAACGAACTAGCCGAGGCGACCCCGAACGTGAGTTAGCACAAAGAAAACTAGATCGAAAACGACGGTGAGGAGCTCGCCGTGGCGGCGGTCATGGCGGCCGGAATTTCTGGCGAGCGGAAATCCGCCCGATCCGGGCTTACCCTCGGTCCTGGCTGCTCCTAGCGGGTCATAGGGGTGGCGCACGAGATACTAGGACTTGTGGCACGCGAGGACGGACGGTGGTGCGATGATGGACGAGCTCTCGGTGGTGGCGGGCGTCGGCAATGGCACGGTGGCGCGGCGGCGGCTGCCGCCCGCTCGGCTGCGCGAGGAAGAGCGCGGGGAGTGGGAGAGTGAGTAGAGTGGAGTGCAAGGGACTTGTTTCCCCCTTCATCAAGGCACCGGCGCGGCAGGGTGGGTCGAGGGCGACGCCCACGCGTCGCCGCGGCCGGTCGACGTGCGCTGCAGCGCGCGTGACGGTGGCCGGCCGGGCTTCAACAGAGACAGGAAGGGTCCAAGCGTCACTAAAAGTCTGGTTTCCAACCCTAATCGACCTATTTCATCTTGTGCCTCGAGATCCGTGCTGAATCAGCCAAAACTCCAATTGAAGCAAATGTTCCTCACAAAATTCTGAACATTTCACCTATACAAACTTTCTCCTCATTCGGTCTAGATTTGAAACTACGGTCGATCAAAGCAACACTACTCCGAAGGTCAAAGAAACCCTAATTTGCCTCCAAATCAAACGAACTTTGACTTTTCGAACATGCTCCACTCAAAATCACGCAACCGGCCTATGACATCTTTTGTTCTACATGAAATTAGCTACACATTTCATGAAGAGTGCACACACATGCATAAACCCTAGCTAGGACTTTTGAGCAAAATAAGATAATTCACTTTCATGGTCAAACAAGGTCAAACGAATTCAAACTACTCTTATAAAACATAATTAGAAGACCTGACCAACATGACTCATTCTCTAAAACATCCTATGATCATAACTAGGAATAAATAAAGATTAAACAACTATTTATGCAAGCATTTCATACATAAAATGACAAGGCAAAGCATAATAAGCAAATTTAAAACAATTTAAACATACAAATGACATGTATCATTTCATGTGCATGAATGCATGTAACAAAATGATGATTATGCTCATGAAATGCAGATGCTAATGACATGCTTAAAACGAGGTGTTACAGACGCAGCCTGGACGGACGGACGGACCGACGGAAACTCGACGGAGCGTCCCTGTCCGGGCTGGTTCCGGGCGATTACAAAGAGCACTGCATTCGGGTTGTTTTCGTCGCTTCGACCAGAGGCATGGCACGGTGAGTCCGGTCACCACCGGAAGCTTCGACCGGAGGCATGGAGTTCGTTGTCCGCAGTGGGGCCAGAGGCCTTGTCGGTTATGACCGGAAGCACGACCGGACGCATGGCGCGTGCGCCGGCCACCGTCCGGCCGTCCGGTCGGTGCGTCCGGTAGTACATAGATTGCCCCATTTGAAGACCAACGACTCTATTTCATAGGAGGCTCTATATATACTTGGATGGCCTAAGCACTAGAGCTCTCTCTTGCACATTTGAACACTCCTACACTCTTATGAGCTTGAGATATTCCCCTCCACTCATCTCTTCATCCTAACTTCGAATCTTGGGTGAGATTGAGAGAGATTGAAGTGCATTGCATTGTTGATTGCATCTAGAGGCACTTCATCCTTAGAGGAGCTGCGGGATTTTGTTTCTCTTGGGAATTTGCTTGGTTCCCTAGCGGCTTGGAGGATGAGGCGGTGTTGAGCTCGATTGGAGCTTGTTCGAGGCCACACCGGTGGACTTGTGAGGGGTTGAGCCTTACCTCATGGGAGATTCGTGAAAGGCATCACTAGTGGATTGCTCGTGGCTTGTGGATCCCCTCTTGTGATTGGTGTGCTTGAGCTCCCACCGTGGGATTTGGCACCATGCCATTAGGCTTAGCAACCATCAAGTGGGTGTATCGCCACAACGGGGACTAGCGTGCCGGGCTTGTGGATCCCCTCTTGTGATTGGTGTGCTTGAGCTCCCACCGTGGGATTTGGCACCATGCCATTAGGCTTAGCAACCATCAAGTTGGTGTATCGCCACAACAGGGACTAGCGTGCCGGCATGCACGTGAACCTCGGTGAAAAATCTCTTGTCAAGTGTGCTTGTTCGTTGGAGATTTCTCATTGACTTGGTGATTGGCATCAACCACGATTCTACACCGGTGGTATTGTATTCTAGCCTCTTTGCTTTACTTTCTCTAGTATTCTTGTGTAGCTTTGTGTAGCTTGGTTAGTTTGCTAGAATTGTTCAGCTCCTAGTGGTAGAATTAGTTAGCTTATCTTGTCCACCTAGGAGTAAATAGCAACCTAGCCATTGCTTGCGATTAGAGACAATAGAATTGCTAGAATTGTCTTGTTGCTTGCATAGCTAGTTTGTAGCACTGCTAAATTTGCTTCGCCATCTTATTTGCTAACATCTTGGCTTAAATGTTGTTGTAGAAATTTTTATAGGCTATTCACCCCCCCTCTAGCTATTAGGACCTTTCAAGTGGTATCGGAGCCGAGGCACCGTATTTTAAGTGCTTAACAACCTACGGTGAGAAATGGCATTGAGTATGCATATCAACAACACCAACAAGGCGCCACCCTTCGATGGCACCAACTTCGCCTATTGCAAGGTGAAGATGACTGCACACCTCAAGTCAATCAATCGAGAAGTGTGGAAGGTCACTGAGAAGAAGTTTGAGGTTGCCAATCAAGAGGCACCTACACCATTGGAGGAGAAGAAGCTACAAGCCAACGACATTGCCGTGAGCGCTTTCCATGAGGCGTTCAATGACAAGGTGTTCGAGCAAGTCAAGTCGATTGAGATTGCCGTATATAAGTGGTTGATCCTCACCAAAGGCTTAATTTGCCTTTCTTTTGCCTACCAACTATAAAGGCTTTTTTGTGGAGTTTTGGGTAGGTAAAAGAGTGACATACTTGTATCATGTCATGTTCCCCTTCAAAGACCGAACCACACGAGACTAGTCATATGCTTTGATCAAGAAGTGCAAGTGTGTGGAATATTTTTGTGTTTTGTGGACTCTAAGTATCATGACTCTCTTGTTTTTTAATGGAGGTATGGACTACCTTTATTTCTTTTTCTTTCTTTTTTTTTGGATGAGTACTGACTTCCTCGTCTTTATTGGGACATTTGTCCATTTTTTAGCATAGCCCATACTTCTCCTTTTTGTAACAAGATTTTTTTTGTGAGAGAGTATGATAAAATGAATGGAGTATATTTTTGGTGGATGGAAGGGTGCATGTTGTGCGCGATTCTCAGTGTGAGAGTCGGTGTTTATTTCTGGGTGTACGTGATTCTTGATCATGGGCATATGAAAAAAATCTCAACATAGGTTACATCATTTTGACAAAGGCTCACCATTAAAAATAAGTATCATATGACAAAGGTTTTTCAAGAATGATTATATCATCTTGTCATATGGCTTTGGTAGGATCGTGCATATCATTGAGGAACTTTTGAATTTTGATTTTTGAAAAGAAATCTCTGGATATCAAGTCATTCTCAGAATAATGTCATAGCAAGCCTATTTCACCATATCATAACCAAAGAACTACTTAGACCGGATAATGCTTGTGCAACCCACATGAATCGGGTTTTTCAAGGTGAAATATAAGTTAGCCACTAAACTCAAACTTTAGAGAAATTTAAGTTATAAACTAGGCACAAGTAAAATATAAGATAGAGCAACTATTCATCATTTAAACAAGGGATTAAAACTAAATATTTCCATAGCTCATATGTATAGGCATGAAAAGCATTTATTCAGAGCTACTTATTCTATTTTTTTTTTTTTTTTTTTGAAAATGTTTTCTTGTATAATTTTATTTAGAAGATATATTTTTTTCATAAAAGAATTTATTTTATTTATTAAAATTTATTATTTTGATTTTAAAAATATATATATTTTTTTTTTTGATAAATATTTTTTGATAAATATAAATGGATGTCGTCCCGCTCCGCATCATCGACCGAGGGAACGTCATCTCCTCGACGCCGGCCGCGATATCCCGGTCGGTCGGTGGGGAGTTCGCGGGGCGGATCCGACGGCGGGATCAACCCCGAAGTCCCCCAGGGCTGCTTTCTATGGAGTGGCGGCGGCGACGACGGCAGCCCCGGTGTCTACCGACAGACCCACGGAGTCCGCGTCACGGCGGCATCGGCAACTACCCCCGGTGATCTCGATGACGACCCGGCGCTGTCGCCGCCCGCGCCTCGCCGAGCTCCCGGGACACCGCTGCCTCCCCGGTGGGCGGATCCGCGGCTCCCTTAGAGTTGGGTCCGCCGGCGTCCGGGCCGCGGCC
This sequence comes from Hyparrhenia diplandra, assembly GCA_015847255.1. Taxonomy (NCBI): domain Eukaryota; kingdom Viridiplantae; phylum Streptophyta; class Magnoliopsida; order Poales; family Poaceae; genus Hyparrhenia; species Hyparrhenia diplandra. The sequence goes on along the minus strand of JADLZK010008626.1, from coordinate 16,326 downwards.
CCCAACGCTCCCACTGGTCTTGAGCACCGGTGCGTCCCACCACCGCCGCGTCATGCGGGCCCGAGCTCGGGGGCGCGCCGCGCACCGCCGACGCCGTCGCGCGCGGGGGGTCGGGCGTGAGGCGCTCCGCCGCCCGCCCCGTCCTCGCCGGCTACCTCCCAACCTCTCTCGCCCGAATACAATGGAGGTGTCGGGAGGAAGGATGCCCGTGAAGGCCACCAAGGCCACCACCGAGCTCGACGCCTCCTCCGTCCTCGGACGCTTTAGGGGATTCACCGCGAGCGGCGCAGCCACGCTGTCAAAATACGAAAATCAAGACAAAACGATCAGCAAAAGAAAAGAAAGGGAGAGGGGCTCAACTGAAATGAAAACAGCTCGGGAGAAACTGCGACTCACCCGAAGCTTGACGCCTCTTCCGCGGAGCCGTCGCCCTCGAGCTCGCCACTCCACCTCCCCTCAGGCGACCCGCCACCACGCCTCTAGGCACGGCCGCGCCTGAGGACCGCGTCCTAATCTGGGGCGGCGGTGTGACGTCGTCGAACGCCGCGACCGAGGACAAAGCCGCACCATGACCCGCCGTGCGGATCGAGGTCCGCGCCGACATTGCGGTGGCGCTCGGGTCGTCAATCTCTCACACGTCGCTGCTGGTCGAGGACCCAGTCCCCTCTTCGGACGTGGCGACGTGAAGAACTTCTGCGGCCGCCGCGGCCCCGGCCTCTCCTGGGAGCGGAGGACGGGATATCGGGAGCTCGATTTTCCCGATCTGAAAATAGCAAGGTTGGGGAAAACATCAGCGACAGGTCAGGGCCTGCTAAATCAGGAGGAGACAACGGGCTTATCAAGTCCTTCGTCTCCCGTGCATGCTGCACATTCGGGATCGACGCCGGTGAGCTCGGGAAGCTGAAGTCGGATCCGGTCACGTACCGGACCCAACGCACGACCTCTCCGACTCCGAGGACATGCGCCGCCGTCGTCCCCTCGAAGGGCTCGTTCTCCTTCACCATCGCCCAGGAGCGAAGCGCGTGCCTCCTCAGGGGGACCACGCCCCGGAAAGCCACGCGGCGATAATGAGCGGCTCCGTCAGCCCGGCCTCACGGAGGATCTTGACCTTGTCAGCCACCTAAAGAACCCGAGCTCTCAGGCGCTCGTCGGTCTTCTCCCTCCAGATATCGTGCGGCTTATCGAACACGCGGCCCGTGTACTCCAGCAGCGGGTGGTGATGTCATTCTTGAGGTAGAACCAGCCGTCGTGCCACCCACTGTTGGAGGATAGGACAATGATGTCCGGGAACTGAGTCTTCATCCCCGCCCTCAACTGGATAGTCGCGCATCCAATCGGGGCAAGGGTCTTCTTGCTGTCAGAGCACGCCTTGATCTTGATGTAGAAAAAAATGCTTGAACAACTCCTAGTTTGGCTCGATTCCGAGCCATCCTTCGTAGAGAAGGACAAAGGCGGCGACGTGCAGCACCCCGTTTGGCACGAGGTGCTGCAGCTCGAGCTCCCAACGAAAGAGGAGCCCGTGCAAGAAGTCGTCGGCATTGATGCCGAACCCCCGCTCGTGGAACGCGGTGAAGGAGACGATGTAGCCCGGCGGCGGACGAGGCTCGTTCTCCTCCAGGCCGGGCACCTTCCACTCCTCCGCGTCGGGCCAACGCGGGGATGCTTGCCGCCCGCGGCGAGCCCCCTCCGTGGCCTTGGTCGCGCCTTGGTCACCGATGACGGCCCCTCTCTCTCTCTCTCTCTCTCTCTCCTCTATTTTTGCTCGAGTTGCAGGGGTGGCGCAGGCAAGCACTCTCCGGCTGTCCTCCCGGCGGTGTTTTTCCTCTCGGCGGTGAAGGGAAAAGGAAAGGGAGAAATCTATTGTTGAAGTGGGCGGCTTCAACGAAGGCAAGTGAAAGGTAAATCCATTCCGCCCGTTGCCCCTTCCTATTTATGCCGTGCACGGGGACTTGAGGTGACGCGGCGCGGCGGCCGAAACGGCCTCCCATGCGCATAAGTGCCCCGAACCGCCTCAAAAGACGCGCCCACGATCCCACGATGTGGCGGCCAGAATCCGAATCGGCGGACGCTCCAACGGTTATTTTTTCCAACGGGCCGGACAACAGCGAGCTCGTCCCGGCGGGACCCGGGGTTCAAAGGCCGGCTCACCAAGGGTTCGACGACCGCCCTAGGACACCTCGAGCGAGGGACACGTCGAAGAGCGGCCCCAGCAGCCCGCACCCGAGCTCGCTAAGGAGCTCGGGGGCTCTTCTGACGCGCGTCTGAGTCGCCGGAGGTGTCGAACCGACTTTTGATTTGTTCTCCGACGAGGAGGCATCGCGCCCTCGAGATCCGGATGAGATCTCGGGAATTATAGAAGTCAAGCCACCAGAAGGTGAGGTCGATCCACTAGCTGATCGTACGAACGAGCTCGTCGCGAAGGCGAGCTCGGGCCTCACTCAGACCACCCGCTATCAACTCACCGAGCACCTGATCTCAGCCACCGAGGCAAGACCGGGAACGAGCACTCCCCACCGCTCGTCGCAGGGAAGAATGGGCAGAAAGAAAAATGATCGAATCACTTAAAAAGCCTCCACGAGAATGTACCATTCTCACGGAGCCTCGGGGGCTACACCCGGCGGGTGCACTCGTGCGCACACCTCCGCATCAGATACTAAGACCTCGAGCTCGACGACGACCTTGAGCGCCTGGGGGAAAATTCCTCTCCCCCAAACGCTCGGGGCTACTGTCGGGGACTAATATTACGAGTACCCCTAACATACACGAAATCAACGCAAAAAGCCCAAAACGCCTGGCCTAATTATTCTTGGCCAAAACTCGGCCCACGGAGCCCCAGTTTCCGCCTCGCACGTGCTCTGAGGCCGGAACACCGAGTTCCGCCTCGCACGAGCTCTAAAAACGAACACCGAGTTCCGCCTCGCACGAGCTCTGAAGCCGTACACCCAGACTCCGTCTCGCACGAGCTCAGGGGTCGGGATGGAAAAGAGCTCGAGAGCTCGGAGCGCGAGCTCCCACGCGACCAAGTCACACCACCTCGAGGGAACGCGTGACCAGTTTTCGACTCGCACGACCTCGAGGTCACGATCCCGGAGAGATCACGAGTTCACGAGACCTCGAGACTCCCACAGCGAGCAGTCGCCCGCCCTAGCGAGGGAAGGGCAAGGTTAACTCTACAGTAACGACATCTAGACGTAATCAAGTGTTACAGTTATCTGCCGCAGCTACAGCCTGTGGCTAGACGCTGGCAACGGGAATCCTGCCTCCAGGCGCACGCGCGGCGGTGACCCATCAAGTCGAGCTCAAGCCATGCCAACCGCTATTGACAAAAGGGATCATCACCTCTGCCGAGCTCTCTTGTCCCACATGTTTCGCCCGCGTCTCGCCGGGAGTCCACGCTTCCGCCCGACAAAGGGCGTGACAGCCCCGGGCGACCGAAAGGTAGAGGCGTGCCTCGACGACCGATGGGACGTCTCCCCCGTAATATTCGATTGAGGCATAACCAAGCATGCTTTGGTCATCATCACGGAGCCAGCGAGCTCCAGAGCTCGCCTAGTCTGACTCTGGGCAACAGGATTCCCGCGCCGCCCTCCTCCACGCCGTGTAGAGTAGGAGAACAGGCTATGAAGCGCTAGGGCAGCGGCGCACGCGTGACTGACGCCCCCGCGTACTCTGCCACCAGCACATTTTTACATTTTACCCATTACTCAAAGTCCTCTCCCATGGCATCCCTGTGTACACCCCTTCGACTACAAAAGGGGTCCCTTGGCCACCGGAGAAGGCAAGCAACTCAGCTCACTTCCACCTTTGCACATACCACTCTCAATATTGGCATTTGCCTCAATCACAGAGACTTGAGAGCTCTCTCCCTCTCTCGAACAGCTTGTAGCCACCCCTCTACGAGCCCCGAGCTCGGATTAGTGACTCCGACTGGACTAGGGTATCGTTTGCCCGAACCAATATACATCCGTGTCATTTGTCCCTTGAGCTAAACCATCCTAGATTCCTAGCCCCACACGAGCCACTCAGATTACTGAGACTGTGGTTTAGAACCACAACAACAGGTCCGTGGCTAGCCCAGTCTCACGTGAGCTGCGGTGTCGCTGTGTATGGGTGGGACAGAGGTTCAGGGTTTTCTCGACCTGCGTGAGGTCTTCTTCTTAAGCACAATGCCTGGGGATGTCTCTCCCCCCGTGGGTCGAGTTTTTTTTTATTCATGAGGCAGCTCCTAGGCGCGGCAAAGAAGATGCACAACGCCGGAGTCATCCACCACGGTGTCATGTGTTGATTCAGGTGCGTGACGACGAAGACAAAGCTTGCGGCAAGGCACGTCCTTGGAGAGGCGGAACCGCCAATGGGTCCAATGCGGTATCGCACGCTGGAACAGTTGTACGACGACATCCCGCCCTGTGGGCCAGAAGAGGAAATCTGTGGGCGCGGGGTGTGTCATGGTCAAAATGTTCAATGCAGACATGCAGACACAGAGGAAAGTTTGCTCGAGCAGACAATCGACTTGAGAGACAATAAAAACGAACTATACTAATTCTCATAACAAGGACTGTATTAATATTAATATTCAATTCATATATGCTTATACTCCGAAAAAGATTGTTGGCAATTGATGATAGGGCTACATCACTCCAATTGCCATATAACACGATCATTACATAAATCTCCAAACCGCAAGTCATTCATGTAACCACTCGGTAAGCTGTACGCCCAGCTGTACGCCCCAGTGCAATGCACAGTTATGTTTTGCTAGTATAGGATAAAATACAAAATTCGATAATACAGGATCATCCATATCCGTCAATATCCTATATCCACTCGGGTTTTTATCCAATCTAGTTTCATCCCTGTAGGCAAAGGAAGCTACCGGAAAGACGACCAAAATAGATTAGATGGTGACTGATGAGTGCAAGATGTACACGCTACTAGGCAAACATTTTATGGACAATAAATTAATGGTGAAAAGGAAACTGCAGGATCATGTATCACCATGAAGAGCACTGAGGGTACCATCGAATATATCATATATATTTATAAAAAGAGGTAATGCAACCCCGGTAACACTACCGTGCATATGAAAGGAACATTACATCTACGGATATCGTACTCATTAACAATGGCCAATACAGGAATGGTTGAAGGAAGTCTAGTGTAGAATGTCCGTTTCTCCTGTAATACAGAATAACTAAGGAACGTACATGTTTCTCACATTTGGCCAATCAATCGTGTAGACATATTGACCTAAACAATAATTTTTTTCCGGTGAAGAAGCAGCTTGGTATAGCGGTCAATTAGAATACTTCATGATAAGTTTATCAACGTGAATTATGATATCGTCAATATGAGGGCGAACTGCAGGATGTGGCTGCAGCATCCAAGTTATAAACTGACGGAGAGAATCAGGGTATGAAGATCCTGCTTCTATAGGCCATTTAATTTGTGCATTTTTAATAACAGTATGCAAGCTTTCGCCAGAAGACTCATCAAATTCATAATCAAACGGAGACTTTCCATACCTGCAAAAACGAGGTCAGATTAATGACTATTTATGCTGACATCATATGTCGCCCAACTAGAAGCCAATACAATAGTTCATACGATACAATGTTGCTCACCACAAATATAAATTACTAACGAACAAATGCAGGAAGCAAGAATTTATTGGCACACAAAAAAAGATGACTAGTAGACCATATTCCAGAAATACCAATATGATCATTGTGCTTGACAATATTGAACTCACTGAATGCTATGGGTAATTTAGAGAACAAGTTTAAAACTAGTTAGACTATAATTTTGACTAGAAATGACATGGTAAACATTCTTTATCAATGGAATCCAATACACTGCAGTTACAACCAATTGACAGAAAAAGTGTTTTTCTAAGTCAAAGCTCTAATTTTCAAACAACAATGGAATGTGTATTTGAAGGGTAAGTGTTGTCCATAAGGTGTGAAAGATTGGGATTGGATTGAAAAGGTTTAATGGCTGGGGTTCTGAATGGTTGAAACTTACTATGATTAGAGCAGGTCCAACAGTTCCCCATTTGGACTTGGCATTCTCAAATTTTTGCCAAAAGCTCTAAAACCTGCCTCCAACAACTTAGCATTTGGAGTTGGCAATTTGGGTAACGTTGGCAAAAGAGGCCGTCCTCGGCAAATATGCGCGCGTGCTTTCGACGCTTTTGGCGCGATGTCTCCCCCGCGGTAGTTCTCCTCCCGCGGGACTCTTCTCCTCACTCACGAAGCCTCACGCCAGGTCCTCCCTCACGCCAAGTGAATCTTGTGGCGGTGGCGCCGTGTACTCGCTGCACCAGCTGAGCCCCAAGCGGCAGGATCGTCCACGCCACCAAGGAGGGCCACGCCGTCCTCTACGATGCCGGTGACAACTACGCCGGACCTCTGGTGCGAAGCTAGGAATTGAAACTTGGGTATTCCTATTTCTACATCAAGAAAAAAAATGAATTCATAGGCTAAAAAAAAATCGAAGGCCAGCTTTTACCCTTTTTTAGGGTTGATATACACGAAAAAATACTACAAATTATAGCATTATACATTTATATATACAAGAATATACATATATATACATGAAAGTGTACCAAAGTAGTTGGGTATTCCGGAAAACTGGAGAATACCCTAGATCCGCCCATGGCCCCAGAGAGACGAGCTGCGCTGCTCTTTCTGCAGGCCGACGGCAAAAGGCCACCGCCCGGCAGCACTGATATGGCGTCATGGATGGTCGATGGTGCAGCATGGCCCTGTTCATTGTTTGGCCGTATGTGCATGCTCCTACTGCTTGGGGATATCAGACTGAATGAATTAGCTGAATGTTTCTGCTCCGGCAAATCCTGATTAATTAATTTGAGTACATTTCATCCTTTTTCATATACATATATATGCAATTGTATTATGCTAGGGCCGGCTGGGGAGGGTGGGGGTCTCGTGCGAAGAAGAAAAAAAGCGGCGGCGCGGCGCGTGCTTCGTCGCGAAAGAAGGAAGCCTGGGCACGGTCCTCCCAACTACCAGTCCAAATGGGCCCACTTTTTTGGATTTGTCAAGCCAAAAATGCCAAACACTTGGAGAGGGTCTTTCTTTTGACTTGGCATATTGATTTAGGAGTTGGGACAATTGCCAAACCAAAAATGGGAAACTGTTGGAGTTGCCCTTAAACATGTTGCAATGGTTCAAACAGGCCACCGTGGGAGTGCAGACTTGTGCAATGCCATAGGGCCTCCGTTTTTTCAGAGCCCCCAACTCCGAAAGTTGTGCATCAGACGTATTAATCCTTCAACTTTCTAGCATGTAGCCAAGTACTGCATCACAAGTCTGAATCCAACCCCACAACACTTGTTTGACTTTCGTCTTCGATTTTCCTTCTTGCAATATTGATAAGCGTCTGGTGTCTCAGCGTAGGCTATTGATTGGGCTATGCGTGTCAGTGTGAACCTATGTCACAGTCTGTTGTGTGAACCTATGTCACAATCTGTTGTCAGACCATCGACGGGTATCAGGAGTAATATGAGAGCTTTAAGTCTTGTACTTACCCTTATTAGTAGTGCGTGGCTGCATAAGCACCCTTAGAGCATCTCCAACAGCTTTGGTAAAACTGGTTTGACAATTTCTCTATTTGCCAAATCTGAAATACAAATGCCAAGTCCAAAAAGAGTTCATCTTCAACAGTTTGGTAAAATTCATTTGCCAAACTCGGATCTAATTTACATCGGGAACCCTAGAAGAGAAACAAAATTATGTTTATATCCTTCCACCTCTTAAAAACTTACCTCAAAAAAACCCTGAGGCAGAAACAAAATTATGTTTATGCCCTTCCACCTCTTCTAATACGTACGGATGTGCCGTGAATGTCAAACGTCGTAGCGCGCGCATAAATGCGCGTAAACGGACTGATTTGCCAACACTCACTAAATTGTCAACTCCAAATGACAAACTGTTGGAGGGAGTTTTTGGAGTTTTTTGGCAAAATTTGAGAATGCCAAACACAAATGGCAAACTATTGGAGTTGCTCTTATCTTATCCTGTTTTTACTTTGGCATCTTGCTTTAGCAGCTTAGTATATGCTTAGCTTACTTCCCTTGCAAGGAACCTACCTATATGTACTAAAACCCCCAGCCCTTGTTGGGGTGTGACAAAGTAATGGAAAATCAGTCCCAAAACTATCTTTGCCTCCAACAATTGGTATCTAGAGCCTAGGGTTCTTACAGGTTTTCCCCTTTCTCTCCCCATCCCAATCCTGTCACCATGCACCCTCTCTCCACTCCATTGCTTCCTCAATCGCTCCACCACCTCCGGTGCCCATCTTTGCCGGCGCGGCGAGGGGCGCGAAAGGGAGGCGCGATAACGTGCGGCGGCGAAGCGGGCGGCCGCATCGCCCGAGCGGAGGCGAGCCGCCCAGCGAAGTGGCTTGGCCGCCTCAGGCGGCGGCGGAGCGCGGGGAAGGCTGCTGCGGCGTAGTTTGCTCTCCGTCGTGGAGGGCGGATGCGTCTGCGTCGGTGAGAGGCGGGCGCGGTGCGGGGCAGCTCATGTCGCGGGGCGGAAGCGGGCGGGCGCGCGAGTGGGTGGGCGGAGCCACAAGACGAGGCTTGTGCGAGGACGCGTAGCCGGGAAGCGGGCGCGAAGGCGCGGGCCGACTCCGACTCGGACCCGCACGGCTGGAGGCGGGCGTGGGCGCGCGAGCGGCGCGTGATCTGTATTGAGCGCGGCCTTTCAGCGACTGAGCGGACTGGCGTACACGTGCGGGCGGTGCGGCCTTCACGGCGCGACTGACTTCGCCCACGACGGCGAGACGCGAGGAGGCTTCCACGCCGTGTCTTTGGCGGGACGCGGGACCGCGACCCACGACCACGACGGAGCGCGGTCCCACGGATAAGCGACTTGGGGCCTCTCCTTCTACCTAGGGATCGAGGTCCACGGGACAGCTCCCAATCTCTCTTCGTCGGGCGCCTCACGCCAAGCGGTGTCGAGTTGGGCGGCCTCACGGTGCCGGCCTCCTCCCATGGAGAGGCCGGGCCGAGCCACGAGAGCACGGCCGGGGAGGTTGACGCCCCGCGGGTACGGCGCATCATGGGCTGCCTTAGCTACCTGTCGACCGCGCGGCGGTCCTAGCATTTGCCGTGGAGCTCGTCAATCCCGGTTCATCACGGCGGCCGACAGCGGGCATCAGCGGTACGTGAAGAGGATCCCTTCACTATGTTGCGGGCACCTCCGACTACGACTTGCACTACCGAGGAGCCTGGCGAGCACTTCATCGGGTACAACGACATCGACAACGGCAAGAGCACCACCGGGGCGCTCTTCTTCCTCGGGAAGTGCCTGCGTCGGTAGCGGTCGGTCAAGCGGCCAGTGGTGGCCTGTCCGGTTGTGAGGCGGAGTACATCGTTGCTACTACCGCCGACATAGGTTTTTTGGTGAGCTCAGGCTTCTTTAGGCGTCTCCTTGGCAAGGAAGCACGGGCAATGGAGCTCGGGGTGGACGGCAAGTCGCCTTAGCCCAAAGGCTGGACGAAAAAACTTCGTAACTTCGCTAGCTCGCTTCGTCTCGCTTCGTTAATAGCCGACTCGTTTTATAACGAGCCCGGCTCGTTTTATAACGAGCCGGCTCGAAAGGCTCGCGAGCTCTTCGCGAGACCATAACGAGCCAAGATAAATAATAAGTAATGTATCGATTAGTGGAATCAATCAATGGAGGATGATGGATCATGGTCATAAACCATAGTATATTTGTATTTTTCATTGAAAAGTTCATGTTTATTTTGTTTATTTCATTTTATATATACATGTAATGTGTTTCTCGATTTTGTGGTTATAATTTTTGTTCATATGTTTTTGTGCTTTGGCTCGCGAGCCGCCTCGAGCTCACTAACGAGCCAAGGCGAGGCTAGCCTTACGGCTCGTTTATATAACGAGTCATAACGAGTCGGCGTAACGAGCGAGCCATAACGAGCGAGCCACTAACGAGCGGAAATGCTCGGTATCCGAATTTCTTAGCCTTGGCAAAGAACCTGTCTTCCACGAATGCGGCAAGCATATCCGCATCAAGTACCACTTCATTCGGGCTGCTTGGAGGAGGAAGCATCAAGGGCGTCTACATCAACACCCGGGATCAGCTCACGGACTTTCTCACCAAGTCTCTCGAGGCGAGTCAAGTTCCAAGAGATGTGTGCGGGAGTGGGATGGCTCAAATTCCCCAAAAAGCACGACCACGGGACTTAGGGGTAGAATGACGGCTTTAAGTCTTGTAGTTATCCTTATTAGTAGCGGGTGGCTACATAAGCACCCCTATCTTATCCTGCTTTTACTTTGGCCTCTTGCTTTAGCATCTTAGTATATGCTTAGCTTACTTCCCTTGTAAGCAACCTAACTATATGTACTAAGCAGCCAACCCTTGTTGGGGTGTGGCAAAGTAATGGAAAATCAGTCCCAAAACTATCTTTGCCTCCAACATAATAGTCCATGATGATAAAACTGCGGCTGCTCAAGGCTTGGTGCTGCACTGCTGGTCCACTTGACCTGTTGGGCATAGAGGCATTGCTGTGTGTATACACACGCGCTATCCTACACCTTGATATTCTACACCATGATATCCTCATGCACAATTTTTGAATTTTAAAATCTGTGAAAAAAATATTCAAAGTGAAGCTTGAATCATGCACAAAAGTATTAGGAGTTCAATGGTGAAAACTGTTTTTGAATCGGATGCTTTGTTGAGGAATTGTCGTGAAAAAACAGAAGAAATTCGAGTGAATGCGTGCATGTCAGCATGTGTCAACCTGCGTCAGGTGGAACAGCCAGCCCGCGGGGGAATTTTCTATGCATCGCGGAACTAGTTTTAATTCACTCAAACCACTAGTCTATATGCATTGTCGCATCAAAAAAAAGTTTGTATGCATTCTGACCTAGATTATATGCATCCAGGCTGCTGGGTTTGGAGGGTTCTCCACCTGCGCGCATCAGCACCTGGAACGTGATTGGTCGCTGGTTGGGCTGGGTGGAGGGGTATAAACAGGCTTCAGGCTTCCAATATAGGGAAATTATTTTCTACTCCTATAATGTGTATGCCTTGATTTTGTTTCTCTACCTTATGTGTTCATGTGAATTAACTTGTTAAGATCAAAGCCATTTCTTCTGCAGATCAGTCTAGGAAAATACAGATTGAATTACCAAAAACGTAAAACCAGAGAACATAGTATTAGAAAGGATGGATAAGTCATACGAACAGGAGTTAAAACAGTATAATTCTTGATTATTGCAATGTAATACATTATTTTACTATTATATTTTACTCAGTTGCTAGGGCCCATTTTAGGTCCCCATTTATGCTGGGACGGCCATGGGTTCAAAGACTCAGAACTATATCATTGAAACAGACTATGCCGCTTGTGAAAATAATACATTAAGAAAAGTCTACACTCTACGTAAATAAACATTGTAGGTAAGTTTTAGCATTTACTTCGGCTGATACCTGGGAATCTCCCCAGGCTATTGGCTGTGTACTTCCCTCTATCTCTTCTGTTAGTTTAATCTTCTATAATTTCCTGTAATCTCGTTTACTATCTATCAATGAATCATTTTGAGCCTGTTCAAGCTCTAATATGGTATCAAAGATCCTCGATCCTTGATCTCCTACTTCCGCTCCCTCCTGTCACTCCCTGCTGCCATGGCCTGTATCTCCCACCGCCGCCGCTGCTCTCAAGTCACGTCACGTCATCAGCAGACAAACCATGCCACTTGATGAGAACATGTCAGACATCCCACGGGTTGGAGGCGAAGGGCACTCTCTAGGGCTGGAAGAAGGCGACCGTCCAATGTAGGCGGTAAAGGTGCAGGCGCAGCAGCTGTAGGTTTACCTTTGTGAGGCTTGAGCAACCCCAAGTGGAAGAAATCATGAAGGCGGGTGCCCTCCGAAAGCTTTAGCCGATAGGGCTCCAGCACCTGGAGCGGCCCGGCGTAGCCAGGGGCCAAGCTTTCCCTTAGCCTGAGGCACAAGTGACTGCGTGGTACAGTGGAGTAGACACAGCCACACCCAGTCCCCGACACAATACTCCAAGTCACGATGGGAGGTGTCTAGTATTTATTGATAGTTGCTGGCGGCTTTTGAAGACACTTGCAGACTTCAGCAAGAACCTGTCACGATACGAAGAAAGGTGTCCACTGTGTCCATCCGACCTGTCCCGACCTTGTGCGACAACATAGGCGGGGGGCGGTAGGCCATAGACCAGCGCCAAGCGGGGTGGCACGCAGGGGCGGAGCAGAAGGATGTGTAGTAGCAATACTCCGCCCATGGCAACAAATCAACCCAAACACGTGGTCAATCCCGATGATGCAGGTGCGGCAACAACTTGTTAACAACCTCGGATTGGTCATCTGTTTGTGGGTGGAAAGTCGTGCTCATGCACAAAGCAATGCCCACCATCTTGAAGAGGTCACGCCACACATGACCGGTGAAGACCAGGTCCCTATCGCTGATGATAAAGGAGGGAAAACCAATGTCGTCGAAGAATCAGGAGGTGATGGAGGTGGCAATGTAGGGGAGGCCAAGGGTGATGAAGTGTGCATACTTGGAGAAGCGATCGGCCATCGTGAGGATGACGGATTTGCCGCTAACGTTGGGCAGGCCCTCGATGAAGTCCATGGAGATGTCGGCCCGGACACCTAGGGCAATGCGTCGGCGGGCTGCAGCAAGCAAGCGGGCTGTAGAGACTCAATCTTCTTCGGCGACAAGTGTCGGTCCTGCAGACGATATAGTGTCTTACGGATGCCCTCATGACCCAATGAATGAACAAAGAGGAGAACCTCGTGGTGATAAATGCGTGTCTGGGACAAACATCAGGGAGCCATGGAGAAGGTTGTCGACCAAAGCGCCATGGTTGCTAGCTCCCGTCCCCAGGCGTTGGAGGAGCGGGGCCAGGCCCACGGCGGCTAATGTTGTCATCGCGGATGTGTAGAATGACGAGAGAGAATAGAGGAAACACCACACCCAAATGTGGGGGGTTATTGGATAAATTTATAGAGCCACAAGTGGTTTCCTAGCAATTACAGAGAGGAGACCTTGATCCAGCCAAGTCTCGTGCTCTAATGCTTTCCTAGCAATTAGAGACTGTTGTAGCGATCAAGTCTCAAGCTGCTGGTTGTTTCCTAATAATATCTATCACCCGCCGGCAGTCGAAGAAGCATCAGGATTCCGGATGCGTGGATCGGACCTAAACAACGAGTTGGTAGACCCTTTGTCATGATATCAAAATGATACTTGGGCGGCACATGGAGAACGCCAACCTCTCCGGTGAGCCCTTGGCCCTCACCGCGGACCGAAGTGGATGTCGATCTCAATGTGCTTGGTATGGCGGTGGTGGACGGCTTGGTCGCCATATAGACGGCAATGACTTTTGTCATGAGACAACCTGTGGGCGACCATCAAGGGAACGTGAAGTTCCCAAGAACTTGATGAAGCCAACAAAGACTCGCGACCACATGAGCAACAACCCTAAGCTGGCCTCCGCCTTTGGGACCGAGACACCGTGATTTTCCCTTTTTGGCACCAGACACCAAGCAAGCCGCCGAGGAAGACGGCCTCCAGACCGACCGGGACCGCCGTGATTTGCCTTTTGGACTAGGACACCAAGTTGCCGCCGAGGAAGACGCAGAAGCGATGTGGAGCGGCGGTGCCCGGGCTAGCGCGTCGGAGTAGGCAATCAACTTGTCGGCCCCCAAAGGCCGATGTTGAGGCCCGGTAAAAAGCCGCGCCCATCACTGCATCGGCGATGCTCTTGATCGCCATGCAGGTGAGCTTCACGCTGATCATGCATGAAGAGGCACACCGCCCGACAAATAGACGCCGTGTCGGGGCGAAAAGCCGCCAAGTACTAGAGAGAGCCGCCGAGGCTCCCAGATGCTGTGGGTTTGGGCGACAAGAGCACCCTCCGAGGCGTAGACTTGGCACGAGAGTCAACAAGTGTCGCATGTCGAGCGACACTGCCATGCTCGCCTTCCAAGAAGGTCCACCGCCGCATCGCCACACAGTCCGAGGAAGAGCTCCGCCGAGGAGCGAAAACTGAGATACCCGTGAAGTGATGTAACTCCCCAAGGTCCGCCATGGCGAACTCGTGAGTGAATGCGCCGATGACGCGCGAAGCGTAGCCCGAGGAGGCCGTGAGGACGATGTCGCCGACGCATCAAGTAGGCACTAGCACCGGCTTAGCCAAGACGGCAGGGAGGTGTCGGTGGCGTAGGCTTATGAAGAAGGATTGTCCGAATGTATGTGGCGAGGCGCCCGGTGCCACGCCTCCCTGGGCCTACTTAAGGTCGTAGAGGAGCGCCGGGCGAGCATGCACGACGCCGGGGTCCACCGGGTCGACAAAGCCGGCCGCCGACAATAAACCGCCTTCATGCAGATGACCGCGGAAGAAAGGCATTCTTCACATCCACCGTGGATAGGCCATCGACGAGACGTTAGCCGATGCCGAGGACAACCCGAATGGTGGTAGGCTTGACGACAAGGCTAAACGCCTCGTCAGAAGCCTGACGCTGGCGCCGCGAAGTCGCGGACGACCTGGGGCCGAGCCTTGTGGCGAGCCGTTGTGCCATCGAGTGGAACTTGTGCTCAAGATCCACTTGCCTGCGACCACGTTGGCGCCGGGAGGCCGGGGAATGAGCCGCCACGTGTTGTTACACGAGCCTTGTGCTCCCGCCCATAGCCGCCACCGGGGTAGGCAATGGCCCTCTCAGAGTCATGGGGAATAGGCGAGGCAAGAGGCGGCGGTGTGACATGAGCAGCATGGTGGGAAGTCAGAACGATCAACAAAGCTTCAACAGCCCTGCCCCGGAGGCGCGTCACGAAGGCGACTCGGTGGAGGCGGCGGAGTAGGCGGAGGTGTTGGAGACCCCGCCACTAAATCGCAGGTGCTCTGGTCTGAGCGCGGGCGCCGTATTGGGACCTCCACGCGTCGGTGGATGGGCGGTGCAGAGCTCGGCTCGGGGCCGAGGCAGAGCACCGACAGACGCCGAACGTAGACCGAAGAGTTGAGGGCCGCCGGAGCAGACCAGCATGGGTAGGGGCAGAGGACCGAGCCAATCGTAGAATGGCAGAGTCTCGGCCGAAGCTCCTCCAAGCGAGCTCGTGGTCGCGGCCGCTCAACGCTGCTGGCCAGACGGAGCTGACCGCAGGGCCTGCGGGTCGAGTCGCGGGCACCGCGCCGCGGGACTTGTAATAAGAAAGTCCGGAGAGCTCGAGGGCACTACTCGGTGGGAGTCGAAAGACTAAACGGAAATTGCATCTCATCAAAGACAACATGACGGGAGATGATGATCCGTCTAGTAGTGAGGTCGGAGACATCGATAACCCTTGTGTGAGGAGGGATATCCCGAGAAAGACACAAGCGGAACGTAGCCGAAGAGTTGCTCATGTGAACTTTGTAGCCGAATGGCCGAAAGGGCACCTATTGAGAAGATATGTGGTTGTAGCTAGCGCCCGCCCAAAGATTTGGGTGGCATGTGAGCTTGGATGGGTAGTGTATGCATATATCGCTCAAAGAACGAATGATACGCTCAGCCTTGCCATTTTGAGATGAGGTGTGGCGGCGTGAGAGGCGAGGTGAATGCCGTTGGAGGTAAAGAAGGTGGCGAGGCTTTATTAACAAACCCACATTATCAACCCGAATAAAATTTGACAGAAGACTGAACCTCATGTGGATGAAGGTACCATTAATGATGTGAGTAGCTACCTCGCACTTTGTGGACTAGAGGGAAGGTCCAAATAGTGGGTGAAGTCATCTAGGATGACAAGGTAGTACTGCAATCGTAATACTAGCGACGGGGACGTCCAAACATCACAAATGGATAAGCTCAAAGGGTAAAGAGGAACCGAATCGAATTTTAAAAGGCAGCCGCACATGCTTGCCAAGTTGACATGAGTGACACTAAGTATGAGCAGATTTATTACATGAAATGGAATTATTTTGTCTAAAAGCAAAATTTATTGTAGCAAATCTGGATGACCAAGACGATGATGCCACGTGCCGGAGGTGGCTAGGTTGGTATGTGGCGTGGCGGGACCGTAGAGGTTGCTTGAGCTATTGGAATCGCTAATCACATGTCCGGTCCGCAGGTGTCCCAATGTAAAAACAAACGCCAAATTCGAGTAGTGCAATGGTTGTCACGCAGTGAATTGGCGAACCGGTAATAAGTTAGCACTAGAGGGGACACCTAGAACATTGCGGGTTTAAAAGGGGGATGTGTGGCCTAGTAATGTTGAATTGCCGGGCGAAAACAGAAGGTGGTGACCCGTTGCTACTTGATGGATGGGATAGAAGAGG